>JAJOZX010000090.1:1752500-1817500 GCA_023014485.1 Bathynomus jamesi | reverse complement strand
GTGACAATACTTTAAAAGATGATCAATTTGAAGGACACTGGTAGACGCGATAACTCATACATGACGCGTATATTAGTTAAACATCTCTGTACGTGTTATCAGATAACGCCTCTTACTTACTCTACATACGAACAAAACTATTTTATTTGAAAGACAAACTAACCACTGTTTCTAAATCGTAAACAGTTTGAAATAAATTATATAGGGTGATTCACTCGCTGGTAGCCCCAGAGTATCGCTAATACGATACTCTGTGGCAACCAGCGAGTGAATCACCCTGTAGTTTTTTCAGGCTTCACGGAAGTTGAAGGGGTTACACTGAATGAAGGCGTTTCGTGAAATGTCCGTTTCCCTGAATGAAACCTTCAGTAATTAATTAAAATGATTCTCACTCAATGGAAAGGTTACAAACACCAAAACTAATACGAAACTTTGGTATATTTTAAGCCATCTACAATTTTGCTCTCTTCGTAATTAATTTGTGGAAAGTTATTTTTAAAGGGAAGCTGAAGCCATTTCCCGTCCCTTCGAGGTGAGGGATTCACTCACTGGACCAAGATACTCGTATATGAAGAAGGTCGCGGATACAGACTGCGCTTTCGTTACGAGCTAAGTCGTCAAAACTCAAAATGAGTGTCATCTCTGAAAACTAGATCTGGGGGAAGTATGTTCACTCTAATGTAAAGATCATTATGATGTAATGAAGGTCTAGATTTTGAATTTATTTATTGAATAACTCTGGTTTAACGTCTGGTATAAATCTGGTATAACATCTGGTATAAATCTGTCTTTAAATTCCAGTTTCATACGAATGTCTTTATATATATGCTATTATTCTTTCCAACATTTTTGAGAAAATTTGAAGGATACTGCAGAAAAGTTAAACCCAAACATGAACAAATAACACTGTACGGTGGTTGCACTTTGTATTCCATATTTATGGTATAGTGTGACGCATTTACGAGTCACTTAAAGGCTCAGAAAGAACGCATGAATAAAGAAGGAAAATAAGGAAATGATAAAGAATGTCAGAGAGAGAGAGAGAGAGAGAGAGAGAGAGAGAGAGAGAGAGGGAGGTGGAGAGAGAGAGAACTCTTTTATGCCGGTTTTACTGCAGATGTAAACTTTTATATCGTGATGCTGAACACGCATTAACCGCCGCCAACTTTAAAAAAAATATATATATATTTTTAAAACTTTTAAAAAGACGTGTGTTATCACGTGCTCAAATTGGCTCTTCTTCGTTCCTTCTAAGAAAGGTTTTAATTTCTACACTCTTTACTGTCTTCAACAATTAATGAAACGTATAACTTCTACGAAACAAAACACCCAAAAATAATTTATGAAAGAAACCTTTGAACTTTAATTAACGTGAATATATACATTCAGATAAGCAGGCAACGTCAGGTGAACGTTGGTATACCTGACCTAATGGATGCATGATATATATATATATATATATACGATGACCAAAACTTGAACCAGCTTAGTTTAATAGTTGAACGTTTCGGAAAAAACTTCCATCTTCAGTAGCTAAAATTACAATAGAAAAGCAATTAAAACCTATACAAAACACATCACAGCAAAACAAGTCTCATACATAAGACTTTCTGACAACCAAACTAATACATGAATGTAATATAAAATTAAGAAATTAAAGAAAGGAATATAATATTCAGTTTATATGTCGAATTATATTCATTAAGCGAAGGCTGTATCTTATAAATGCACAGAGACTCCAAAATTCTTGAGTCTGACACATTATATGCTAATTTAACAGCTGAGAACCTTCCCAGGGTCAACACATGATCATGAGTTTCACAATGTTCACGGATAGCGAAATGGGTTGGTTTGTTCAAAGGTAACAGTGTATTAGTTTGGTTATCACAAAGTCTTATGAGTGAGACTTGTTTTGATGTGATGTGTTTTGTATAGGTTTTAAATGCTTTTGTCTCGTAATTTTAGCTACTGAAGATGGAAGGTTTCTTCCGAAACGTTTAACCATTAAACTAAGCTGGTTCAAGCGTTGGTCATCTCACTCCTTCTTAAATGTCGATTCCCTTGGAACAAGACTCCTCTCTCTCTCTCTCTCTCTCTCTCTCTCTCTCTCTCTCTCTCTGTGTGTATATATATATATATATATATATATATATGTTTCGTTTACTGCCATACTGCTATTAAAGTAAATCGTTTTTCTGCGCTAAACCAAATGGAAACGCTCTCTTTGCCTACTTGTGAGTGCTTCTCAGTATGCATAAAACAAGGCAACAATGAAATAAAATGATTATCCTGCCATAAAAGTAGCACTTTTCTTCTTGGACTCTGTAATGGACAATTGTAAAACGCGTGTATAAGAAAATTTAATCTAAAGTTTATGTTGAAATACGGAAAAGCTATTTACCTGCAGTGTTTCTTTGTCAAAACGTATGAATGGAAATTACCCCAGAGGAAGCAAAGTATATATATATATATATATATATATATATATATACGAGGGTAATTCAATAAGTATCCGCACTTTTTATTTTCACAATTTTATTTTCACATCTGATAGATTATAAACACATCACTTCTCAACATAGTCTCCCTGTTTCTCAATACACTTAGTCCAGCGATCTACAAGCTTCCTAATGCCATCACAAAATAATGTTTTTGGCTGTGTGCGTAGCCAGTCATGCACCGCCTTCTTCAGGTCATCATCGCCTGACCTCTCAAAGCCTCTTTTAGTTGTCCAAACAGGTAAAAATCCGAAGGTGCCAGGTCTGGACTGTAGGCTGGATGGTCGAGAACTTCAAATTTAAGTTCTTGAAGGCATTTCCTAGTCTGTGCAGCGGTATGAGGGCGGGCATTGTCGTGTAACAGAATAACACCTTCCGACAATCTCAATCTCCGTTTTGTGCGAATTGCTTGCTTTAACTCATTCCGAAGCATGTTAGAATATAATGCACTTGTTACTGTAGTTCGACGCTCTAGATAATGTTTAAGGATAAGGCCTCGTGTATCCCAAAACAGTGTTAGCATAACTTTACCTGCTGACACAGACTAGGAAATGCCTTCAAGAACTTAAATTTGAAGTTCTCGACCATCTAGCCTACAGTCCAGACCTGGCACCTTCGGATTTTTACCTGTTTGGACCACTAAAAGACGCTTTGAGAGGTCAGCGATTCCAAGGCGATGATGACCTGAAGGAGGCGGTGCATGACTGGCTACGCACACAGCGAAAAACATTCTTTTGTGATGGTATTAGGAAGCTTGTAGATCGCTGGACTAAGTGTATTGAGAAACAGGGAGACTATGTTGAGAAGTGATGTGTTTATAATCTATCAGATGTGAAAATAAAATTGTGAAAATAAAAAGTGCGGATACTTATTGAATTACCCTCGTATATATGGGATGAATTTCACAATTAAACACATGAAATGAATGAATTATGTAAATCCACAAGGAAAAGGAAAATGATTCTAAGGTCTTTCGTGTATCCAGAAATACACCTCGTCAGGGAATCAGGATTATTCAGTCCCTGACGAGGTGTACTTCTGAATACACGAAAGACCTTGGAATCATTTTCCCTTTTCCTTGTGGGTCTACATCATATATATATATATATATATATATAATATATATATATATATATATATATATATATATATTTAAAGGAAAACATACATAAATGTATGGAATAACGGACATGAAAGATGCATGCAGATAACTCGACAGAAACGGCTTAAATATATCATGTAAATAGGCAATTTAAAATATTGTTTACGTGATATAGAGTTAGAATAAACTTAGCCAAACTTTTTACTTTTAATTCGAAAGACAAGTACAGAGAGGATATATATATATATATATATATATATATATATATATATATATTTTTTTATTTTTTTATTTTTTTTTTTTAATAACAAATACAGATTTAGTTACCACATGGAATGCACTACCAGATTTGAGCCAATATAAATTAACTTTCAAGGCAAAAAATCTTTCTTCCATTACACAGGTTGTCTTGTCCAATTAGGATTGCGGCAGATACATACAGTTCCATACATACAGTTCCATGCAAATATTCAGGCAGCCCTACTAAATTCTTTAAAATGCTTGAATTGTGATATGCATAAAATTATACATATGTTTGAATTATACATAAAAATGTTTGAATTGTGATATGTATAAAAATGAAATTAACAACATATAAAAACGGATAATTTTTTTTATTTCTCAAGACTGCGGCACGAAAGTTTATATGTACCCTTCAAATTAGTAACACGTAGAACCTTTTACTATGATTATTGCAAAGAGGTACTTCCGCATGCCTTCGGATTATTATTATTATTGAGAAAATTCCTCCAGTTTAGGGAGTTTCTTCAGATTTCTTACACGGACGGCTCGCTTCAGATCTCCCCAAATAAACTGTTTGATGGTACTGAGGTTCGAAGATTGTGAGGACATTCCAAAATTTCGATTTTTCTTCTATCCCAATCTTTTTAGTGTACTTTTCGACGTATACTTCGGATTCTGTTGGAATTATGTTGGAATATCCAACCGTGCCTCATCTTCAACTTCCTCACCGAATGCAGAAAGGTTTCATCCAAAATCTACCGATACTTTGCTGAATCTATTGTTCCATCGACTCGAGCCCAATTATCTCTGCCTGCAGATGACACAATCCTGACAAAGCATCCTCCCGCTACCATGCTTCACTACCATTTCATAAAAATAATTCAGAAAAAATAACATCTAAATAACCCAACCTTTGCATAAAATAACATTTCAGACCAATGACCAAGTGTACTTTCTGTAAAAATTAAAAAAAGAAATTTTTTATAGTTTGAGGATAATTTTCTTTAACTTTGGTTATTATAACAAACTCGACTTCTACATTCTATTACAGCGATTTCTTATTAAGAATTGCTTTACATTCGAAAATATATAGTTACTGTCAGGTTACTAACCCGAGTAAGGGGTTCGAGAAGAGGTTCATAAGAAGCTGAGTAAACGAAACCAACGTTCTAAGAGCAATTTAATTTTGGGCATCAATTAATTCTTAAAGAATAATTGCAACGACTATATCTCCAAGTAAAGTTTAAAAAATAACATTTTTACCTTAATAAAATTTTACCAATAATAAAATTTTACCAATAATCAAATTTTACCAATAATCAAATTTTACCAATAATCAAATTTTACCAATAATCAAATTTTACCAATAATAAAATTTAATAAAACACCAAACAATTAAAAATATACTAATTCCGATCCGTAACATTAAATTCAACAGCAAAAGAAATTTTTAAATTAAAAAAAACAGCTGAGATAGTAACTCTCTTACAGCTTGTCAATGCACAAAAAATTCGGCAAGACCTTAATAATAAGTCTTTCAAACCACCAATTCCACGTCATTTAAATAAACATGAAATAGTTATCTCATACCGAAAAACTTAAATAAAAAAATTAAAATTAAAAATTAATATTTAAAAATTTCACTTTTAAGTTCTAACTTAAATTGTAGACAAATTTATTTGTAGGAATTTTACCAATGGACACTAATGATTTAATAAAAATTTTAATGAGTTTATATTATGACATTAAAATCTCTCCGAAATTGAATATATCAAGAAATATCAGGAAATTAAAAAATAGTTTTGAGCACTAATGGGTTAATTAATAATATCAAAGGAAAACAAAAAATTTACCCAGCCATAATGCATAATCGGAAGAACAAAAGTCAATTACAATTTTGAAGGTAGTGTCCAACAATAAATGCAAAACTTCACTTTTTCGTGGAGGTCGAAATGTGACAATAAAACCCACATTAATAGACGGAGTTTATTTCCACAACAGTTTCGATGCCCACTGGCATCCTCTTCGGGTGGATACAGAAAAACGAAGAGGATGCCAGTAGGCATTGAAACTGTTGTGGAAATAAACTCCGTCCATTCGTGTGGATTTTATTGTCATCTAGTGTCCAACGTTTTGGAAAGTGAACATCTGCATAAATCTACATAACAGCGACAAAACTGCATTATCTAAAATAATAATAATAATAATAATAATAATAATAATAATAATATTTTCACAAACACTAATTTATACGAGACTCGGGGTTTTCTTTTCAAACAATTTTTGCTTTACTATTTCCCAAAATAGTTTTTATTAATAGTAGAGACAATTTATACATTTACGATCTAAAATTAAAATCGAATTAAAAGAATTAAAAATATATTAAAAAATTATTAAAAACTGGATTGAAAGAATTAAAAAAAATGATCCGATATGGAGTCGCATTAGAATGCGTGAAAGACATAAGCCTCCTATAAATATAAAAATAATAATACCTATCATTGAAGAGAACCAGAAACTGACACAGTGCTCAGGCCAACTAATGCGGGCCATTGCTCTAACTACTGCATTATTATCACCAACATTACCGGGATTCGAACCCCCGACCTCAGTGGTGTTATCCACTGAGTTACGACGCTGGCAAATAATACCTCTATAATAAAATCCGAACGGTCAAATGCATAAAACAATTTTCCACAGAAGACCAAAAACTTCAAAGTATTCATGACCAGTTGCGCGAAAGAACTCGCATTTTGCTTCGCTAAATTTTCATTTACAAGAAACTGCATGTGTACGTCACGCGAATAATTTTATCAACTTAGTACACATAGTAATTAAGTGTCGTAAAACTTGAAACTTTTCTTTTGAAGATATTCTCAAGTTGCAGAAAGTTAAGTTTTAAATATGGGAATAATTTTTTGTGAAAGTTTTGGGGAGAAGAAATCAAGAAAATTGAGTGTGAAAAAAAATGGGTCAAAAAAAAAGGGCGGACCTTTGCCCAAACACAAGACACATTATTGATACTTTCCTTCCAGGTTAATGGTTAAGTTAGGTTAGGTGTTAAGTCAGTTTGGTTTAAGTTAGGTTAATGAAAAAATAGCGCCGTTGGTACTGTATCAACTTTTATTTTGGCTAAGTGGTAGATCCGTTATGAATGACTCATCGGCAATATAAGTATAACCCCAAAAGCTGTGACCCTAAATTGGCCACCAACAGGACCTCCCCCACCATCAGGTTTATAATAAAATTTAAATATGTATATAAATATAAATTGAATTAAGAAATAGTGGATATAGTGACCCTTCGTGACCCTACTTGAGGACTCCCGCGACCCTGATTTGGGTCGCCACCCGAGGTTGGGAACCACTGATCTAAACCTTTATTTTTTTTAACTGGGTAAGAAAATTTGCACAGGAAGCGTTCGTTTTTAAATTTGTAATTCTTTCTGCCCACATTAACTCCTTCGTGTAAGATGGATCTTATGAAAATTTCAGAGTAACATTATAGACTTTTGGAAATAATATACACGAGTTATGATGCCTTAAATTCCTGAAATGGCTTACTTGGTTATTAAATAAGTTTTACATATCATCATTGGAAGTTCCTTCTGAAATAAAGTAAGAATACTCGGAGCAGCTAGTGAATTTGCGGAGGTCATTAATCTTAAGTAATTTTCAAACCTATGACTTGTCTGTTCTTAGTTGATATAAACGCGCGATATACAGTACGACAATTTTTCTGTGCAATACATTTAATTAAGGGAAAGATAACATATATTGACTTGTATTTCCCAAACTGCTATTTTATATACAATATAAGGGTGTACAAGAGTATAATCTTAGGTTCACTAATGAGAATGAAAATGGAAAACTTATTGGCAGAAGAAAATCTCAGTAGTACTCAGTAGTATATTTGTTTTGCAATTGGGTATTCTAACTTTTGTATAAAATAAGTAAATTCTGACATCTAATTTAATATATTTAATGTGACCTTTGAAGGCTGTTTTTCATCTTTTAATCACTAGTGGTATTGCTTATACGTACATTTAAATTTATGCTCTTTTTTATTGGTAAGATCAAATGCTCATACGAGGGCTGTGACAGCTTGAAAGATAATTTATTCTTCTTTAACCATTTATAAATACAAAGTTAGGGCAAAGAATTGGCCTTGAGGCGTCCCAATGGTTCTCTGTCTCGGAAAGTTGAATTCGTGTGTCAGGGGTTGCATCCCGTCTTCTCTTCACTTCTGTTAGGGGAGACAAAGGGAAGAGTTACGCAATATGGCCGCTGCGGACCTCTCTCCGCCGAGTCATTTGGTGACGCTCGGCAGAGGCTTACAACAGATTGTGCGATTTACTCTTACAACGCCACCTGGTGTCAAGATTGCAGAACTAAGGTTGTTGTTTTTTTTCCCCTACTTAACCCTAACTATATTTTCAAGTCCATTCATAATTATTAGATTCATTATTAAAATGTTAAATTTTATAATAATAAGCAAATAATTGATTTATCATATAATATTTATTTTTTATTAAATAATAAATATGTAATTGTCATGGGAATATATATATATATATGCCTATATACAGTCTATAACTTGATTAAAGGGTTTGTTCTTGGGCGCAACTTAGTGAGGAATAAGAGGACGAGAAAGTGGTACATGTTTATTAATCAGACGTTTCGGAAATTCAATTTCCATCATCAGTGCTAAAAAATGAAAAGTAAAAAAGTGAACAAATCTCCTCTTCTTCTTCTTCTTCTTCTTCTTCCGCAGCCTTATTAGTCCCCTTCTATGTGGGGTCGCTGTTGCAGAGTAAAAAATTTTATACATATATTTACTTATTATATTTAACTTTTTTACTTTTAATTTTTTAGCACTGATGATGGAAATTAAATTTCCGAAACGTCTGATTAATAAACATGTACCACCTTTTTGTCCTCTTATTCCTTTCCTCACTATACAGGGTGTCCCGTAAGTCTGGACCCATAGGGATTTATAATATATTTTTTTATTATGTTATTATTATTATTTTATTATTATTATTTTTTTATTATTTTTTATTATGATTTTTTTGTGGGGCCACTTGAAAGCCAAAGTGTACGAGGTCAAACTTCAGAACATTTTCCACCTTAAAGCACGCATTGTGGAGGCGTGTCAAGAAATTTCTGCGACTGTGATTCAGAAAGTGCTGTCGCAGTGGAGATTGCGTCTTCAACTATGTGTGCGACACAACGGCGGACACTTTGAACAGATTATGTAATAAATTTTTGGACTATTTTGTAATTTTATTATTTTTTCCTATGGGTCCAGACTTACGGGACACCCTGTATATATATATATATATATTATATATATATATATATATATATATATATAATATATAGGTGCTCTTCCAATATGTGCTCTACCACGAAACTGTGATCTACCATATTCCAATACGTGCTCTACCGTGAAACTAGCCTTATAAGGCTAACTAACGAAAATATCATGACTTAACCTAACCAATCGTTAGGTCAACTATACGCCCTTGACGATTGGTTAGGTTAAGTCGTGATATTTTCGTTAGTTAGCCTTATAAGGCTAACTAACGTACCTGCTGCTAATCCGAATAATCTAAGGTAGATCACGTATTGGAATGTAAATTTTAAGGTTAGAGCACATATTGGAAGAGCACCTATATATATATCAGTGATGTAGGTCTCGAGATCGGTCTCGGTCTCGAGACCGATCTCGAGACCCAATTTGCAGATCTCGATCTCGATCTCGATCTCGGTCTCCGCTATTTAGATCTCGGTCTCGATCTCGGTCTCGACAGACGCGGTCTGGGTTTTTCTCCCCGAGACCTTTCGAGACCTCTCGAGACCGTAATGAAAAATACATGTTATTGGCATACTCATGATGGTGGCTTGGTTGAACAGACAAAATTTAGAATGTTTATGAAAGTTTGTAAAAGTAAGGGACTCTAGGTATTCACTAATCAGTCACCCTGTTTTGAGTGGATGTTGAATTAATGTCATATATATATATATATATGATACACACAGACAGTGCATGGAACAAGGAACTCTTCTGGGATAATTAAATCCACTATAGTCCGAATAAGTAATGGTAAATGACAAATACCATAGTTTTTCTTTTTCATGATGCTTTAACCCTAGATCCATGTCCCAAAGCTGGATCCTGTCTGCTTTGCAGATAGCTGGTGAGGGAAGCTATATTTATGGGACCTCTTTGCGAGTGACCCGTTGCCCACGTCGGGCTAGCATCATGAAAAAGAAAAACTATGGTATTTGTCATTTACCATTACTTATTCGGACTATAGTGGATTTAATTATCCCAGAAGAGTTCCTTGTTCCATGCACTGTCTGTGTGTATCATAAAAAACTCAGGGGACCATTCTGAGTTCATTCCCATATATATATATATATATATATAATATATATATATATATATATATATAAGCAAACAACCACAAGGAAAAGGAAACACAAAGTCCGAGCGCTTTCGTGATATATTCACATTATCAAGGAAGAACAGAAAATAGACGGAGATTACAAAGTATTTGAGTTAAATAGACAAGCAAAAAATTCACAATTGGCACCTCAAGTTAAAGGCCTTAAAGCCCTCTAAAGATTTTTTCCCAAATTGATAACATAATCTGTAGGCAGCTAAATAACTGAATAAAAAATATATACTGTATAGATGAAATTAGACAAAAAGAAAACCAATACAGAGAACAAAAATTATTATAATGGTTATTAGCACTAATATTTAATTAAAACAGGCAATTAATAGGCAAGAATTTAATGAAAAACAAATAGATGACGTAGATAACAAATAGAAAACATAATCTGTAGGCTGATTAATTACTATACAGATGAAATTAGACAAAACACCAGTACAGAAAACCTAAAAAAATTATTATAATGGTTATTAACACTAATATTTAATTGAAATATGAAAAATTAAAAGGCCCGAAATTAATGAAAACAAAGGGAAAGTTGCCATCGTCTTACAGATTATTACAAAATTTCAACAAACAATCTGGAAAAAAATTGTTATCCCAACAGCAACCCACTTCAAATATCCAATAAACCACCCAGCAACCAAAGATTATACACGAAAGAAATATTACAATTAAAATAAACACATAAGAATGTTAACAGTTCTTACAATAATATTTATTTATTTAACCAGGGCAAACCATTAAGAGGCAAAAAATGCAATTAAGAAAACAGTAGGCCCATCGCCAACTTACTGACAATGTACGAGTCTAATTTGTACAACCCAGGGCTAATATTAAAGACCAAATCCGCATTATTCTTGATCACACTTGATTCCAATATATTTCTGCTAACAATAGATTTACTAAACCTTAATTTGGAAGCATTTTTCCAATCAATGGGGTGATTAGAATCTCTTACGTGAATGAAAATGGCGTTAGATTCCTGGCCACTTCTTATACTGTATTGATGCTGTTTAATACGTAACTCAAGAGTCTTACCAGTTTGGCCAATGTAAAATTTATTACATATTGTGCAAGGGATTTTATATACACAACCATGTTCACTTAAAGGGGAGTTCTTAATCAATGAATTCTTAATGACATCTAAATTTTTGAACGCAACATTTACGTTAAAAGTCCTCAGCAGAATCGGGAGCTCGAGGAAATTTTCTCTGAATGGTAACACTAAAACATTTTTTGTGTTATAAGGAATCTTATCCTTTACTTCGTAGAAGGTTTTCTTTGCCATTTTTAAGGACTTATCTATGCAGTTCTTTGGGTATTTTAAATCAAAAGCAATTTTGTATATTATACTAATTTCATCGTCAATAAACTCAGGGCTACAAATTCGTAGGCCTCTTAGAAACAAAGTAGAAAGAGCGGATCGTTTTACATTAATGTGGTGATCAGAATAATAATGTATATAGGAACAATTATTAGTGGGTTTTCTGTAAACATTGTACTTAAACTTTTTTCCAGACCTATATATTAAAACATCTAAAAAAGGGATCGAAGAATCTTTTTCTATTTCAACTGTAAAATTGATAGAGGGAATTAAATTATTAAGTTTGGGTAGGAATTCATTGAGATTTAAAGTCACTGGCCAAAGACAGAGAACATCATCTACATATCTAAACCATGGTTTAGATATGTAGATGATGTTCTCTGTCTTTGGCCAGTGACTTTAAATCTCAATGAATTCCTACCCAAACTTAATAATTTAATTCCCTCTATCAATTTTACAGTTGAAATAGAAAAAGATTCTTCGATCCCTTTTTTAGATGTTTTAATATATAGGTCTGGAAAAAAGTTTAAGTACAATGTTTACAGAAAACCCACTAATAATTGTTCCTATATACATTATTATTCTGATCACCACATTAATGTAAAACGATCCGCTCTTTCTACTTTGTTTCTAAGAGGCCTACGAATTTGTAGCCCTGAGTTTATTGACGATGAAATTAGTATAATATACAAAATTGCTTTTGATTTAAAATACCCAAAGAACTGCATAGATAAGTCCTTAAAAATGGCAAAGAAAACCTTCTACGAAGTAAAGGATAAGATTCCTTATAACACAAAAAATGTTTTAGTGTTACCATTCAGAGAAAATTTCCTCGAGCTCCCGATTCTGCTGAGGACTTTTAACGTAAATATTGCGTTCAAAAATTTAGATGTCATTAAGAATTCATTGATTAAGAACTCCCCTTTAAGTGAACATGGTTGTGTATATAAAATCCCTTGCACAATATGTAATAAATTTTACATTGGCCAAACTGGTAAGACTCTTGAGTTACGTATTAAACAGCATCAATACAGTATAAGAAGTGGCCAGGAATCTAACGCCATTTTCATTCACGTAAGAGATTCTAATCACCCCATTGATTGGAAAAATGCTTCCAAATTAAGGTTTAGTAAATCTATTGTTAGCAGAAATATATTGGAATCAAGTGTGATCAAGAATAATGCGGATTTGGTCTTTAATATTAGCCCTGGGTTGTACAAATTAGACTCGTACATTGTCAGTAAGTTGGCGATGGGCCTACTGTTTTCTTAATTGCATTTTTTGCCTCTTAATGGTTTGCCCTGGTTAAATAAATAAATATTATTGTAAGAACTGTTAACATTCTTATGTGTTTATTTTAATTGTAATATTTCTTTCGTGTATAATCTTTGGTTGCTGGGTGGTTTATTGGATATTTGAAGTGGGTTGCTGTTGGGATAACAATTTTTTTCCAGATTGTTTGTTGAAATTTTGTAATAATCTGTAAGACGATGGCAACTTTCCCTTTGTTTTCATTAATTTCGGGCCTTTTAATTTTTCATATTTCAATTAAATATTAGTGTTAATAACCATTATAATAATTTTTTTAGGTTTTCTGTACTGGTGTTTTGTCTAATTTCATCTGTATAGTAATTAATCAGCCTACAGATTATGTTTTCTATTTGTTATCTACGTCATCTATTTGTTTTTCATTAAATTCTTGCCTATTAATTGCCTGTTTTAATTAAATATTAGTGCTAATAACCATTATAATAATTTTTGTTCTCTGTATTGGTTTTCTTTTTGTCTAATTTCATCTATACAGTAATATTTTTTATTCAGTTATTTAGCTGCCTACAGATTATGTTATCAATTTGGGAAAAAATCTTTAGAGGGCTTTAAGGCCTTTAACTTGAGGTGCCAATTGTGAATTTTTTGCTTGTCTATTTAACTCAAATACTTTGTAATCTCCGTCTATTTTCTGTTCCTCCTTGATAATGTGAATATATCACGAAAGCGCTCGGACTTTGTGTTTCCTTTTCCTTGTGGTTGTTTGCTTATTAATAAGGTCACGTGTTATTTTGTGATTCTAGTGCATATATATATATATATATATATATATATATATATATATATACATATATATATATATTATTTAGACCTTATGCTAATTGCCATGCCTCTGTTTATAGTACCGATATGTCAATTTATTTTTCATAGAAATGGTGTTGGAAAAATGCTAAACAGGAAACTCAAGCACGGAGAATGAGCAGATACAGAGAGACAGCGCTCATTCTCACAGCAGCGATGACGAAATAAAACAGAGTCAAACCAAAGTTCCGAGAATAATGGCAAAATATCAAAGCTATCGGTCCAAGCAGAAGAACGTTGAAACTGGGAAGATTTTGAACCGCAGGGAACAGTTGCGGCGGTACCTCTTAGAGATCGATGAATCTCATATTTTAGACAACTGCACTCCAATAAAGTTTTGGCACCAGAAAAGGGATAAATTCCCATCACTGGCCAATATTGCCATCACTGTTTTAACAGTGTCTGCCTCTAGTGTTCCAATTGAGCGTGTATTTAGCCATGGAGGCATAATAATGAGGCCCCACAGAAGTCGAACTTCAGCAGATCTTCTGAGCATGCTGATGTTCCTTAAGTGTAATGAGCACCTGTCATGCTTTAAATAAATGCACAAGTCAAACTGGGTAGTGGGTACGTTCATTAAACCTTCTGTAACAGATATAAAAGAAGTAAATAAATAAAAAGTACGTGTATATATATTCATTTGTTAATTTATAGGCTACACTTTTTGCATTCAACACACATCTGAGAAAGTAGTTATTAGTTTATTAATATACTTAACATAGTCTAATTTCCATAGTAGTGTAAAACAAATTGAAAGGGCATGAGCTTGGTCTCGATCTCGATCTCGGTCTCGAATTTTAAGGGTCTCGATCTCGGAAGGTAGATCTCGATCTCGAACCTTTGATCTCGGTCTCGATCTTGGTCTCACAGGATCAGGTCTCGGTCTCGGTCTCAGTCTCGGACTTGGTGGTCTCGACTACATCACTGATATATATATATATATATATATATATATATATATATATATATATATATAATTATATCTATCAGTAGCGTATATAGGGTAAGCTGGGCATGCGCCGCCTACCCAATTAAAAGTCAAATTACAAAAAAGTCAATATATTTACTGCAGTAATCGATAGGGAAATACAAGCCCTGATTAAGGACTATACAAAGAGGGAAGAGGAAAAGGCGGTAGAAGCAATAAAGGAAAATCCAAAATACTTCTATAGCTATGCGAAAAGGAAAAAAAAACGCGCGCTACTATCGGGCCCTTAAGGACGAGAAATAATAAACTAACCGACGATTCAAAAGAAATATCTGATACATTGAGAGCTCAATATGAATCAGTTTTCAGTACCCCAAAAAGTGACAAAGCGATACCTGACATAAATGCATTCTTTGAAGAGGAATTGCAAGAAGAGTATATAACAGACTTTGATTTTGCACCAGAAGATGTAGCGAGAGCTATAGGACAAATGAAACCACATTCAGCTGCAGGTCCGGACAATTGGAACGCATTATTGATTAAAAACTGTAAAAATGAAATAGCTACACCTTTATCTGGATATGGAAAAGATCCCTAGACACTGGGGAAATACCGAACATCTTGAAAAGAGCAAACATTGTCCCTATATAAAGGAAGGGACAGATCTCAAGGAAAGAACTATAGACCAGTGTCATTGACGTCCCACCTCACCAAAGTATTTGAAAGAATAGTTAGAGAGAAAACTTATGACTTCCTGGAGACACGGGAAAGATTCAACGAAAATCAGCATGGATTCCGATCAGGTAGATCATGCCTATCACAACTAATAGAACACTACAACAATATCCTAGATGCATTGGGAGTCAATGACAACTACGATGTTATATGCACAGATTTTGCTAAAGCTTTCGACAAATGTGACCATGGTATAATAGCACATAAAATTAAATATATGGGAATAACAGGCAAAGTGGGAAAATGGATCTACAACTTCCTCAGAGAACGTCTGCAGGTCGTCAAAATTCAAGGTGTATCATCATCAGAATCGGAAGTACGCAGCTCAGTACCACAGGGGACAGTACTGGCCCCACTCCTGTTCATTATCATGCAACAGATATAGACAGCGGAGTAAACAGCAACAGTATAGTAACATCCTTTACAGACGATACAAAGATCAGCAGAAAAATCAGCGATGCACATGACGTGGAGGCCTTGCAGAGGAACACGAACAAAATATACGAATGGTCAGAAGACAACAACATGTCATTTAACACCGAGAAATTTCAGCTCCTGAGATATGGTAGAAAAGAAGAACTTAAACAGACTGCATATTATGCTCCACATAGACAGGAAATTCAGAGAAGCACGAAAGCGATCGATCTCGGGATAATAATGACAGATGATGCGAAATTCGAAACACAAAATCAGATAGCGATAAATAAAGCAAAAAGAGTCGCCGGACAGGTACTAAGAACGTTCAAGAGAAGGGACAGGACAGTAATGATTCCCCTGCTAAAAACACTGATTATACCAAAACTTGAATATTGCTCAGTTTTGACGTCCCCATATAGAAAAGAAGAAACTAATAAACTAGAAGAAACGCGAAGGCATTTCACAGCCAAGATTGATGGCTGCAAAGAACTCAACTACTGGGAAAGACTACGTAAACTAAATCTGTACTCCCTGGAAAGAAGAAGAGAAAGGTACACCATAATCTACATATGGAAAATGATCGAAAAACTGGTACCAAACCTAAAACTAAACCCAATTACCATTCAAACAACACTGGAAAATAGGAAAGGCAGAATGTGTAGTGTTCCCAAATTAAAGGCCCGACAAGGGACCTCCTCAACTGAAGGAAAATAGCTTGGTTGTCAGGGGGCCAAGACTTTTCAACCAGCTTCCAAAGGACCTCAGAAACGTAACGGGGTTCAAAGTTGAAGTCTTTAAGAGAAGACTGGATGCCTGGCTCAGGACGGTACCAGATGAGCCGGGCGTGCCTGGCTATGTACGGTGGAGAGCGCAAGAAAGCAACTCGCTCCTCCACCAAGCCAGACCTAGAGGCGGGGCCACCAGCTTGACCTCTGTGTGAAGAGAGACCAACGCACGAAACAACATAAGGTTCATAAGGTAAGGTTAAGGTAATCGAAAACTAATATAAAGATATAAAGTTATGATGCTTCTATATGATATAATATAATATAATATATATATATATATATAGGGTGTCTTGTTACGGTTTTAAGTGTAATACAATTATTGAATATGAAAAATTTAAGCTTTACTAAAAACGGTAAACAAAAGAATTAATATGTGCAAAATATCAAATTCCAACACGCTCTTCATCATTATCCAAGACAGTATTATACTCTTTCGAAATTGGCGAAAACATCCTCAAGTTCCTGTGGGGTCAAGGCGTTCACTTCATGAGTGAGTCTTTAAGTTGCATAGATATCAGTTTTCTCAAAAGTAGAGATCTAATGGTGTAAGATCTAGTGGCCAGGGGCCCATGCAATGGGGCCACAACGTCCAATCCATCTTTCCCCAAAGGTCTTGTCGAGGAAGGTCCAAAATTTTACAGCATAATGAGGTGAAACCCTGTCCTGCTTAAAGATCAAGTTATCCAGACGGTTGAGATCTCTACTTGGAACGAAGAAAATCTAAGCATCTTCAAATATGAAATACTGGTGACAGGTAAATTATCGAAAAAAAAAAATAGGCCATCAATTTTTTTCCTGCGGAAGCAGGACACCAAACATTAAACTTAAGGGTGTCGCTTGTGTTCTCTCATCTTATGGGGATTATCTCGCCCCTAAATTCGACAGTTACGTTTAACTTTGTTGTTGATGTGCAAAGTAACTTTGTTTGAGAAACATAACCGACTAAGAAATGTTGGATACATTTTTTATCAAATCTATTAGTTCAATGCGTCTGCCATAATTATCCTCTAAAAGTGCTTTTTCTAAGGTAATTTTGCAAGGGTACAGGTGAAGCTTACCTTGCAGAATATCGTGGACAGTTGACTTTGACATTCCCAGTTCAACGGAAGCACGACGTACAGATTTTTGGAGACTTCGTTCACACATTCACAGACATGAGCGACGTCTTGCAGGACTAAACACGGCTTTCCCGATCGTTGTTAATCATGAAGTGAGCCAGTTTCCTTAATCTTCACACACACACACACACACATATATATATATATATATATATATATATATATATGTATGTGTGTGTGTGTGTGTGTGAAGGTTAAGGAAACTGGCTCACATGCATAGATGCATGCATAGTTGAATAAAATAGAATAGAATAGAATAACTTTTAGTAATAATAATAAAATAAATACATTTTTTCAATTTACAATGACATGAATAGTTGTGAAGCTCGACTATTTATTTAATTTAATTTGGCCCTTAAGCTTTAGGCTTTACTGGGCTCTTATTAAAAATAAGCAGGTAGTTGTTATTAATTAATAATAATAATAAAAAAATAAGTAAATAAGTATTATTAATAGTTAAAACATGTATTACAATATTAAACAATATTAATGGACAATATTAAACAATATTAGTGGACATTAATCCTAGATTTTTTTAGTATGCTATTATTAATCGGGATTTCAACTTGGTTTTAAACAAATTTACATTCACAATATTTTTATATCGGCATGCAAGTCATTCCATAGTTTCAATCCAATGAAAATGGGTAGTTTTTGAGATGAAGACAATCTAAATTGAGGTATAACGAGCTTTGATCTATTTCTGGTCTGATACGAGTGGATTTCTTGATGAGTTACAAAATATCTATTTATCCATTGCAAATTAATGATTTTGTTCTTACACTCGTAAATAAAAATAAAATGTGCCGGTTTGGTTATATCGTTGAGCTTTAGTAGGTTTAGCTCTTTAAATAATGCACTAGAATGATCAAGGAAATCAGCATCAGATAATAACCTTATTGCTCGTTTTTGGATGACAAAGATACCATTTAATGTGTTGTTAGTGGAGTTTCCCCAAACGAGGGTGCAGTATGTTATATAAGGAAGAACAAGAGTATGATAAAGAATCAATAAAACTTGTGTAGGGACTACATTTCTAAGTTTAAACATTATAGCAACGCTCCTTGAAATTTTTTTCGCGATATAATTTACATGATCACTCCATTGCAAATTCTTATCTAGCATTACACCAAGAAATTTTGTTACAGTACACGCCTTTATGGCGATTTCATTAACATTAAGTTCATCAAGATATACATTTCTTTTATTAGTAATAATCACGAAATTTGTTTTACTGGTATTTAGGAAGAGTTTACTGGTGGTTAACCATTTCATTACACCGATGAATTCTGAATGAAATATATTCTTAGCTGTATTAACATCTTTGCAAGAAAAAGAGACAGTTGTATCATCTGCAGACATTATGAAGTTCAGTATATCAGATGAACGTGGAAGGTCATTTATATAATAAAAATAACAGTGGACCCAGAACTGAGCCCTGTGGCACACCATGTTTGACAAGCGCTTCAGTTGAGCAAACCTTATTTACTGATACAAAATTATATCTATTGGACAAATAACTTTTAAACCAATCACTGATTGCTCCTTTAAAGCCATAACAATATAATTTATTAAGTTGAAGGTTTTTGCTACATATAAATTTCGTCTCTAGTAATTATTATATACAGGGTGTTTCAGGAGGAAAGGTCAATACTTCGGGAGGTGATAGTATCGGTCATTGTGAGAAAAAAAGTTCATATGAACATGTGTCTAATTCTGAATGGTTACGGAGATAGAGCTGTTTGAATCTACAAATACAAAAGCATTGTTAATGGTAATCAAGAAAGAGAAACCAATTACTGTTTCTAACATTTAATGTTTAAACATTGGCATTTTGAATGGTATCAGATACAGGAATGACAAATTTGTTACATGCTTACATTACAGCTTACATGGTTCAAGGTTATATGGGAGGGAAGGAGGAGGAAGAGCTGCGCGCGCATCAGATTGAAACAGCTCTATCTCCGTAACCATTCAGAATTAGACACATGTTCATATGAACTTTTTTTCTCACAATGACCGATACTATCACCTCCCGAAGTATTGACCTTTCCTCCTGAAACACCCTGTATATTATCCATACCGTTATCTGATTCCAACAAAATGTAGTTAACTAAATGGTTTTGTTGTTTTAAATTAATGATTTTTCTCCGTTTGATGAATTGCAGCAATAGATAATAATAAAGCTCATTGGGACTACTTCACAAGCACTGTCATTCCCATCCACGATCCACAAATGATAATGTACAAAGTGCGAAATCCAAATTTAGGAAGGAAAAAACTTCCTGATTTGAGAAAGAATATGACTCAGATTTCCATCCGTAGTAAATACGAACTTAACCAAATATAACCTAACATTAGCCTAATCTCTCTCTTTAAAGGTCAAAGAATGTTTATTTTTTCTCTGGAAAGCCCAACGTGGGCACCGGGTTACTCGCAAAGAGGCCCCAAAATATAGCTTCCCTCACCAGCTATCTGCAAAGCAGATAGGATCCAGCTTTGGGACAGGATCTAGGGTTTACAGCTTACACCTAGCCTACTACATTCCGAACCTCAATATACGCAAGAAACTCGTTGCATCATTCGTCGGATTGAATACATCAAAGAAAAAGGGGTAACTATTGTATTTTTAGCCAAAAAACAAAACTTAAACTTCAACCGGGACATTGAGCGTCCACTTTTCAAGGCACATAACACGTCCGTTTAATATACACAAACTCAGAATGGTTCCCTGAGAAACATATATTAAACCCTAGATCCTGTCCGAAAGCTGGATCCTATCTGCTTTGCAGATAGCTGGTGAAGGAAGTTATATTTTGGGGCCTCTTTGCGAGTAACCCGGTGCTACGTTGAGTTTTCCATCATGAAAAAGAAAAAACTATAGTATTTGTCATTTATCATTACTTATTCGATGTAATTTCCCAGAAGAGTTCCTTGTTTCATGCACGGTCTGTGTTTAATATATATATATATATATATATATATATATATATATATATATATTAGTGGTGGACCGGATGTCAGTTTTTCAACATCTGCGGATGCGGATGCGGATCTTTAATTTCAATATCCGCGGATGCGGATGCGGATATTTAGTTAATCTATCAATATATGATAATATAGAATTATGAATATATGATATTATTTTTCAAATTTTGTGATATTACTATTATGGCAGGCAATGCATAAGAATTAAAATTAATATTAATGTTTTCATTATGATAAAAATAATAACTTTCTCAAAAGTTTCAGCCACAGAAAATTCAGTGAAACAAGTTTCATTCAATTTTCTGCGTTACCAGGTATTTATATTTTCAGGTTTATATATTTGTTTGTTCATTAATAATTAATACTTTACATGAAATGTGCATGACTGGGCCTTATAAGCTACTTTATAAGCTAATTTAATTGTAAATTGCATAATTTATTACAGGTAATATCCGCATAACATCCGCAGTCAGAAGTGCGGATGCGGATGTTAAAAATGATGCGGATATCCGGTCCACCACTAATATATATTATATTATATATATATATATATATATATATATATAGAGAGAGAGAGAGAGAGAGAGAGAGAGAGAGAGGGGCCCCTATATATATATTCATCATAAATATTTTTCACGTGTCACTTTCGTGAAATAATTTTCATATATATATATATATATATACACAGGGTGTCCGAGAATTATCTGTACAATTTTTGGCTGTTATTAAAAGTCAACCATGAAGTGTAGAAATTCCAGTGTTGTCCCATTTTACAGAGAATCTCATTACGTTTTTTCTGATACCAAGTTTTGACAAGTTTTTTAGAAATTCCAGTGTGTCCGAACATTATCTGTACAATTTCATCTTTTAATAAAATTCTTGATAACACACGTAAAATTCTTAAACAAGATTATTTAGAATCTGTATTTTCAAGTTTCTTTTATTAAAGTAACGTTGTTACAAACATTCGATATGTGCACCATTAGTGATTCGCAAAACATCCAATCGATACTCCAAATGTTGCCATGTACGCTGCAGCATATCCACATCAATTCGCTCAATAGCAGCTGTGATTCTTGCTTTTAAATCATCAATGTCTGTCACCCGCGTACATTTCTAAAAAACTTGTCAAAACGTGGTATCAGAAAAAACTTAATGAGATTCTCTGTAAAATGGGACAACACTGGAATTTCTACACTTCATGGTTGACTTTTAATAACAGCCAAAAATTGTACAGATAATTCTCGGACACCCTGTATATATAAAACCTTGGTTTGGTTAACCTTGGTTATGCTTCCGCCTGAATTGTTCATTCTGATGAAGGTCAAGCTTGTCACTCCACCTTAGATCTACAGTTTAACGTGAAATCCAAACCACGCCCTACCAGCAGGAGCCCAGCGTCTTAACCACTAGGCTACCCAGGGTACCCATTTATCTACCAACCAATTTCTTTATTGTGTGGAAGGATGAACAGCTGTGCTTTGCTGTGCGCCGCCTGCCGTCACCGGGTCTCGATCCCGAGGCCGATGGATTCGTAGTCACCGACGCTAACACTACACCTCCGAGGCGCATATACAGTGTATATATATATATATATATATATATATATATATATATATATCGGCTATTGATTGGTGGCGTTCAAAATGCAGTTTAATAATGAATAGGAACACCTATGGAAAAAATAAACATTCTTTAAACTTTAATTGATAGCACGGTTCGGAATGTCCTCATTCCATCTTCAGGGCTAAAGCAATAAAAGACTAATTTAAATACAAAATAAGTTGGCTTAAACTGTCCGTAGAAATTTATCTTTCGGCAAACCACCTAATTCTTACATAGGCAACCATGCACATAATAATAACCACCCAATTTCACAGTCTAATTTTGCCATACTCGTTGCTGGGAACTCTGACCTCAACCTTAAAATTAAGACATCGTTATTTATTTATTTATTTATAATTTATTTATTTATTTATTTATTTATTTATTTATTTATAATTTATTTATTTATAATGTATTTATTTACTTATTTATTTATTTATAATTTATTTAAGTTATTTATAATTTAAAAGCAGACCTCAATTAATTCTGAAAAATCATCGCTAGAATTGCCGTCTTTCAATTAAGGTGTTTATTCACCTATTTTACCTTTTCGTCTTTTTTAATACTTTTACATTTCACCTTTTTTATACACTTTTTATATAATTTTAGTTCTGTTATTTCAAATTGGTCATTAATTCAACTTATTTTGTATTTAAAATTAGTCTTTTATTCATTAAACCTTGAAGATGGAATGAGTACATTCCGAAACGTCGGTATCAATTACAGTTGGAAGAATGCTTATTTTGTTCTGGTGTTTCTGCTATATATATATATATATATATAGAGTCGACAAGTGTTGGTTGGTTGGTCCCAACAGTCACATTTTTAGGGTTCATTTTAATCTAACCTGTGCTAAGTCTTACCTAACCGGACATAACCTCACTTAACTAATGTGGGTAAATGTCCATAAGTACGACTGAGCGGTATCTTCCCACTCAGTGTTATTCACCTTTTCATCCTCGATCTGCGAGAATGAGAATGTTTGAAATGAAAATTCCGAATTTGAGAAAAGAGTTTCCTGATTTAGGAAACACGTAAAAATACAATAGAATGTGACGCAGTTGCGGACCTAAGAAGTATTTTCTCAGAAAAATCTAACCTAAAGTGAAAGTTCTACAATGAATATAAGAATGGAGAATCGCTTCCTTTAAGGTTCTTTTTCGTGGGAAAAGACAATTTTTTTTCATTTTCATTTTCAGTCCGAGAAATCTGTTACTGAGAGTCTCAGAGAAAGGATTTTTTAAATTTATCCATTCTCATTTCATGTCATTTCCAGTCTCACCCACGACTTTCCCACTTTTGTCTAGGTTAGATTAGTTAGGTTAAGGAGAGAGATTAGGCTACTGTCAGGTTATATCATAGTTGGTTAAGTTCGTATTTACTGCGGATGAAAATCTGAGTCATATTCTTTCTCAAATCGTGGATGGGAATGACAGTGATTGTGAAGTAATCCTAATGAGCTTCATTATTATCTCTTGATCCAGTTCATCAAACGGAAAAAATCATTAATTTAAAACAACAAAACCATTTAGTTAACTACATTTTGTTGGAATTAGATAAAGGTATATAATATATGGACGTTTTCCAGTTTATCTACCGTTTTCTACAGTACATTACATACAGCATAGTAAACATCCTGTGCCCAAGTGACGAAAGTTATAATGTGGGTTAGGTTAGGTTACGTTACTACGTTAGGTTAGGTTAGGTTAGGTTATCAAGAACTCATTTTTGATCACTCATTTTTGATCTGAAAAGAAGCAAAAATAAATTATATGAAAAACGGTACACAAACTGGAAAAGGTCCTAATATATAACATAATAATTACTAGAGACGAGATTTATACGTAGCAAAAACCTTCAACTATGCATGCATCTATGCACTATAAATGAAAAAGTATACAGTAGAGTAAAGAGTTTGAAATATGCACTTATTTTTATAAAACAAAATGTGTGCGATGCTTCATATTATTACAATGCATAAAATATAATCTTAGCCATTCATGCAGAAATTGGCCCTATAGTACGAGACGCATTTTTCGGTATTTTCGGATGTCAGATTGTGTCGCATGTCAGAAAGGATCAACTTGTAGGCTGAGAACGATCGTTTAACGTCAAGTGAATATTTTTTTCCTGTTAGAAAGGATATTTTAAATGTATTTTCAAGGTATTTTCTACGAGGTATTTTCTATCGCACTAGCAATAAGGTGGCACAAGTTTAGAATTTTCAATAAATCGTGAAAAAATATGCAAATATGTGCGCAAACATCAATTACTGTACATGCAGTAACCCCCTCAAATATGCATTTTCCCAAATTCCAGTTTTTTAAATATGAGAATATAAAGTTTTTAAATGCAAATGAAATACAAAAATTTTTATCTAAAAATTATTAATAAAAATTGTAATGTACGATAGAAGAAAACTATAAGTAGCAAATTTGTTAACCACACTCGTCTATCCGTTGGGTCTGGCTAGTAGTAATTAGATAGGTGACTATCTTTCGTGTCCAGTTGATGTAGCGACCCGTCCTACGTAAAGCTGTATGTCTCCTTTATCATATGACTTCAGCTATTACGAAGAAGATTAAACAACCCCCAAAACAAAATAGTCATCTCTCCGGGTAAAAACACTGCGCGTTGCGTGAAAGATTTCAGGGAGAGCGGTTCGAATCCGGTAGTGGTATGAAAATCTGTATATTGATTTCTGTATTCATAATGTGCCTAATTTAATACATTGTCCTTTAGTTAGAATTAAATAAAGAAATTGTAATATAAAAATAAAATTTCATGAAATTCGGTTAGACATGTGGTAAATATGATTACTAATTATTAATTAAGTATAACTTATGTTTAACTTAAACAAGTTCTTTTGTTTAATTTGATTTTTAATAAGCAAACAACCACAGGGAAAAGGAAAAGGAAACACGAAATCCTAGCGCTTTCGTGATATATTCACATCTTCAGGGACAAGATGTGAATATGAAGATGTGAATATATCACGAAAGCGCTCGGATTTCGTGTTTCCTTTTCCCTTTGGTTGTTTGCTATATATATATATATATATATATATGTTAGCAGCAATAAGCGAAATCCAACATTAAGCTTAATGGCTAGGCAATAAGCTCAAAGCTAAGAATGCATATAATTATAAGTATAATGCCTATTTAATATCTATAATAATAAACATAATCTAACATAACCTAAACAGTGAAAGTTACCATTGTAACTAATGCTATATGCATTCTTAGCTTTCAGCTTATTGCTTAGGCATTATCTTAATGCCTGATTTAGCTTATTCCTAGGCATTATCTTAATGCCGGATTTCGCTTATTGCCGCTAACATATATATTTTTTTTTCAACAAAAAAAATAAAAAATTTTGTATCTTTGTAAATTTTTGTGTAGTAACGAATTGTTGTTGACCAACTAAATATTTATTTATTATTAACAACAAAAATTAACAACAAAATTTACTTTGTTGTTAAATGAAACAAAAAACTTGACTGAAAGTGAAAAACAAAAAATAAAAATTAAGAAAATAAAAATGTTGCAACAAAATTTTTGAGTCCAAACATTTTTCTGTGCGAAACCAAAAACGAGGTCTGACTTGAACGGGACCTTGTCAGAATAATGTTGATGTTAATACGTAGCTGTCGTATTTATAATGCGTCTGACTTAAGCAGAATCAAACATCCTACAAGTTTCAAGTCGCTTGAAATAAATATATTCCTTTTCTGTATTCAGTGCGAGCTGCTCATTTCATAGAGTGCAAATTTTTTTTTATAATAATAATAATAACTTCAACCATCAACCAGAAACCAAATATGAAAGAAGAGTGAACACCGTCTCCAACCACAAATTTCACCATGTAACAACTAGGGCATGGTTAATTAATCATTTTTAGGAAAAAGTGATGAATGATGAAATTTTCTAATTAATCAATGATTAACTGATTAAAATTATTAAAAATTAAATACTTATGAAAAGAGTAAGCAACAGCTTTATTGTTTCTGTTGCGTGAGATAAGACCGAAGAAAACATTTTGCTCAAACATTTAGTTCGCTTTAGTTCAAGAAATCGGGTATGGGCGGATTAGACAGTTTATACACGCAAAAAGGTGCCAAATTCAAATGATACATTACAAAATTTAAGGTAAAATGATGGTGAAATTATGAGGAAAATTAATAATTTCCAGTCATTTTCTAAAAATATCTTTTGATTAATTAATGATTAAATTGTAAACAATGATTAACTGATTAATCTGAACCCTGCCCTATTAAAAACCAAC
The DNA here is from genome assembly GCA_023014485.1 of Bathynomus jamesi. Taxonomy (NCBI): domain Eukaryota; kingdom Metazoa; phylum Arthropoda; class Malacostraca; order Isopoda; family Cirolanidae; genus Bathynomus; species Bathynomus jamesi. The sequence continues at coordinate 1,790,874 of JAJOZX010000090.1, read as the reverse complement.
TCATTGGAATGAAACGTGAAATTTTCATTCTTCTAAATGCGAAATCAGAGCCGCTTAGACGCTTTCACTGCATTAATATGTGAACAATACAAGAACACTTAGTCTTCATTATGATCTCGGATGCTTTATTACGTTCGAACGAAATCTCATAATGGAGAAAGTACATACGAAATGGATTAAGTTCATGATATATTTATACCAAAATGAGATTCAAATGTACAAGCCTCTTAAGTGCACGTACACCCACACTGTGTCTGTGTACACGAACGACAATCTGGGTTAAGCGAGCCCGAGTGTGTGATACTTCACAAATGTAGTGGGGTATTTTTTGTGAGGTAACACATTTGGTACCTCGGAACATTACAAAATTAATATAAAAAATCTAGAAACATTTTAACTATCTGAAAAAAATATATGTTAGCGTTGATTAGGTTAGGTTACGCTGGGTTAGGCTAGTTAAAGTTTATTTAGGTTAGGTTAGGCCAGATTAACGGGTACAGTACCTCAGTAATTAATGACTCAATAGAAACCAACCTTCGAGCCCTCATTTGCGTCCGAAACATTTATCACGCCCTTCTTGGTTGACACTAAGGTTAGATTAGGTTAAATTAATTTTTATTTTTAAAAAGTCGGTACCTCACTTATGCAGAGATGCGCACATGTGTGTGTGTGTGTGTGTGTGTGTGTGTGTGTGTGTGTGCGCGCGCGCGCGTGTATGTGCGTGTTTGGGACATTATAAAACACCTTAAAGCAGCGTTTCCCAAACTAGGAGGCGCGAATAGGTTAACAAAGAATAAAAAGGTAAAAACCTGTAAATATATTTTCAATAATTTTATTCGGTATCACACTGTACCAAATAGGATACGTAAAACTTTTTACAAATACTACTATGACCTTTGGTCCCCATGTACGTATATTAATAAATAAAACACGAATATTTGGTTATAGTTGAAATAAAGTGAAGCGTGAAGGATTAACTTCAATTTTGAAGAGAGCTTTTGATAAAAAGTTTGGGAAACTATGCCATGAAGTTACCGAAAAAAACCATGTCTTTACGCGAGTTATGTGTCATTCCACGGATGGATACATTTAAGCCGCGTATATACTCGTATATATATAAAACCTTGGTTTTGCTTCCGCCCGAATTGTTCATTCTGGCGAAGGTCAAGTTTGTCACTCCACCTTAGACCTACGGTTTAATGTGGAATCCGAAGCACGCCGCACCACCACCGGCGGTCAGAAATTACAAAGTTCTCGCCCGGACTCGATCTCACGACTTCCCGATCAGCAGCCTAGCGTCTTAACCACTAGGTTGCCCAGGGTACCCATTTATCTACCAACCAATTTTTATTGTGTGGAAGGATGAACAGCTGGGTTTGTTGGGTACCGCCTGCCGTCACCGGGTTTCGAACCGGGGCCGGTAGATTCGTAGTCAGCGATGCTAACCACTACACCACCAAGGCATATATATATATATATATATATATATATATTAATATATATATATATAGCGATGCTAACCACTACACCACCGAGGCATATATATATATATATATATAATCGAGAATATAATTAATTGTATGGTCTCTTTACCGAACGTGAGTGAAATACATACTCAGTTTTTTTAGCTCTATACGCATGCATTTAGGCATATAATTTCCATATAATGTATGCATAACAGTGATGTCAAACGATGTGACTTATTTAACAAGTACGTCACAACCGCGTAACGTAACGCGTAGTTAATTATCATTTCATGAGGAAGGTCCAAATTAAAAGCTTCTCGTCTACCTTCGTCATTCGATATGCAAATACTTGACAACTTTTCTAAACTTTGTGTTTTCTTAAGTCTATAAAACTCTCAACCAACGTAAAACTCTCATTATCACAAAAACACACACGCAGAATGTACACAAAAACGCGCGCACACACACACACACACACACACACACACACACACAAACAGTGAACATTAACATAAAAAGAAGAAAATATAAAGGACATTTAACGTAACTTAAGCATTAAATGTTAAAATAATCTACTAATTGGAATGTAAATTCCAGCCTACGAGTCGAAATGGTTCAGTTTGGTAATAAATGGATATTCGCTGGGCATTCAAATATCACTGATAAGGCAAGACAATGTAATAATACCTGTATGAGTAGGTAATCAGAACCATATACGAACGTGTAATGAGACTCGTATATGTAGAGGTAACTAAGGCCGCGCCTTGGCCCTATTTACAAGGACGTATAATTGCCTTATCGAATGGCATCAGATCAATAGAAAATTTGTGCAAACAATCAGTGTGACTCGGGAGAGATGCGGTCGGCTTTCGGGTAATGACGAGGCCGCAACGAAATATTAAAAAACGATATTATAGAAAGAAAAAATACTGATATTTTGTTTATCGTTAAAATTTTATCGTTCTTCTTAATATAATTAACGTTTAATTTCACCGTCGTCAGTGACACCAAACTTTTTTTTTCATGGAAGTTCCTCTCCAAATCTTTTCCAATTAAATGGTCAAAGTTTCGTTGGAGGAAAAACAACACTGAAATCTAATGAAATTATAATTAAATGTTAAATTTAAAATTCTGTGTACGTTCTTTTTAATTAATTAATTATCAGTGAATTGTATAGTAAATGCGACCAGAACTGAAAGTAAATAGTATTAAAAGTTATTCAGAGCTTAATAAGCAATGGTCTACAAATAATAAATTAATACAAACAAGACAGGTTAAAAAGGTCCCGAAATTTTTTGGATTTCAATTCGGGGTGCCGGGGGGGGTTCTCCATTTTTTTTTATCGCGTAAATATAATATTTATTTCCATTCAGAATTTAAAATATCTATTTTATGTATTAATGCGAAATAAACATTTAATTTTTACTGGAAGACAAAAATTCGCCTCTGTTCGATGATGGATTCTTTTTAAAAACAGTTTTTACGCACACGGAAATAAAATAAATAGATGGACTGACGTTTCATCCCAGTTGCGATCATTTCTCCGAGTTAAAAATGGAGAAAGAAAGGTTTTATATTAATTATATTTATTAGGCATTAATAAGTGAATAAAATAAGGGTTGCTAAATATTTAGACTGAAAATTCTCCCCATGCATAATATTTTTCCCCGCGTTGGTCTCTTCCAACGTCGGGGGTTCGAATCCCGATGATACTGATAATAAAAATAATACGGAAGATAGAGCAAAGCCGCACTAGTTGGTCTGAGCACTGTGACAGTTTTTGGCTCTCCTGATTCATTTTTATTCTACCAAAATTTGGTATAAAAAGACTTTGCAGGTAGACATAAATTCGTGGAATTTCAAATGGAATAATTTCATTATTTCCTACTCTCATGCATGCTGATTTTTCAGTTTGAAAAATACAATTTTCAGGAGTATTTTGCTGCATATATATATGTATATGTGTGTGTGTGTGTGTGTGTGTGTGTGTGTGTGTGTGTCCGATTTTTATCAATATGCTTTTGTTTCCCCATAACGAAGTATTTAATTATGTATTAATAATGACAGACTTTACTCATTATAAATGTATTCGATCATTAATCAAATTAATGAATGGTAGAAGATAATGACTTAATAAATTTAACCTATATAATTCACAATACATATGTGTGTGTGTGTGTGTGTGTGTGTTAACACTTTTGTCCAGCCAATCACGTTAGATTTTACGTCTTACGTCATTCATTCATAAACTTTACTACGTATTTACGATGACTTTATTATACGTTTGTAAATAAAAACTGTTGCTATAAAGTCACAACCACAACAAAATGTGTTTCAACAATCTTGACCGCGAGTGTACGTTAAAATCCACGCACGTATCCTGGCAGTTCTCATTTCCTTTTGAAAGAAGCTGAACGTGTTTCAGACTTTAACGTTTTGCCGCTTTTCTAGAAGGGCGCCAATAAACTATATTTAGAATCATAAGCTGTTAAATTACTATCATCATGGAAAAGGGTCACAAAACTGGCTCTGCATTCAAGCTAAACGAACACGGCTCATCGCGTTAACTTCTGAATTATTATTAATAACCAAAACCATCGGGAGACAAACCCCCGATCTCAATGTCTTCACTTCAATAAAAAGAAAACTGCGTTACCACTGAGCCACGAGCGTTGGATATGTTATTATATGCTCTTACGGTTCGTGTAATAAAACGTGTTGCATTTGTGAAGTTTATGGAATGAAGCTCGTTTAAACATTGTTTTATAGTCTGAATACGCAAACTTCTTCTCGAGATGAACCTTTACTAAACTCTGTAAATCGTGACCACAATACGCATTTATTTTTATTACTGTGTCAACATATTTAACTTTAATTTATTGTGTACAGTTGGTTCATAAAGTAGAGTCGTGAAACTCAATTTTTTTCGGCGATAAATATCGATAAGAAACGTTTTACGACAAGACTTTTTGAATCGATTGTACGTACGAATTTATTTACGTTTTTAATTTGTAATTTCTAATTATAGAAGCCATTTATAATTATATACAATTTTTTGCACTATAAGAAATGTTTTTATTTTAAAGATAGAAATAATGGCAAAGATGATTTGTTAAGTCGCGAAGCATTTTGTTAAACGCTCCGTTGAGCATTTCATTGTGGAACAATTACAACGCTCAGAAAGTTGAGACAGATGTTGAGATAAATGTGAAACATTTAGTCAGCTATAAAATCAGATGTTGAGCGAAACAGTGCTGAGCAATTGCAGACATGTCAACTCTCATGGATTTTCCGTGAGACTCACGGATTTTAAGTTTCAAGCTCTCTTATGTGGGATATGTTTCCAGTTATCAAAATCAGGCACAGGCAAGGATCACCTGAAGATCAGGGACCCCAGCCTCAATTACCAAGTGATATCTTCGTTAAAACTAACGAAAATATCACGACTTAACTTAACCAATCGTCAAGGGCGTACAGTTGACCTAACCGGGCATTCAATTTAATTTATTATTATATTTGGTACTGTGGGCCTTGATCTTTAGGTGATCCACAGGCAAAATCAGGCAAAATCTCACGGATTTTCATACTTCAAGATTGACGTCTCTGCAATGGTGAGCAAAATGTTTAATGAAAAGCATAAAGTCTAATCATTAAGTGTAATATTAGGGTTGTTTAACCTCTTGCATCGTCTAAGGTTATATGACTGAGTGGACGTACAGCTTTCCCTGGGATCCAAACCACGGGTCGCTATACATAATTTGAATGGGAAGGACGGTTTCCCATCCAACTACTCTGCAGACCCAGTGTCGCTTAACTTTGCTGATCGACGGGAAGTGGTATTACGACATTGGCCACGATGCAAACCGTCTGATCACCAGGAATTAGTATAGAAAGTTGCGACAAATTTGTTCAGCAAAATGTTTACTTTTCTGGTAAATATTAAGCTTCGAGGAAACCAGTATTTTGGAACTCTGATTGACCGGAAGTTAGTCACATGGAAATAACTAACCAACCTTGAACGACCATGTAACCTAGTGTAACCTAATTCAGATGTAAGAATCGCCCTGACAAGCCCGAAGTATACGATGGATCACCGAAATTTAGTGTACCCGAAACTTAATATTAGCCCGCTTTCCTTTAATGTAACTCATTCGTCTTTCTAGGTTATCGGCAGACAAGCCTCTTCAGTCAATCACTGAACGGAAAGCTGGAACTTCGCTTCTCTCAAGATGTTAAACCCACCGATTCAATCATATACCGTTATGTGCTGCTGGATCGACAAAGACAATTTGATTTAAGGAGTTTTCCAAAAATTTACGCCGCTCGCGATATATATATATAATATATATATATATATATATTATATATATAGATATATATATATATATATATATATATATACAGGGCGTCCCAAAAAAATGTATACACACTTTAACAGCTGATAGCTCAATTGATGTTTCTTTCTTTCCAAGTTAAACCCATTAGAATTAATAATGGCAGTCAGACTAAGCTTTGAACAAAGGAAATTCATTCTAAAATGCTACTGGAAGTGTGAAAACGCAGTTGAAGTGCAAAGACAGTTTAGGAGGGAGTTTCAAACAGATCCACCAACGCGACTTACCATCACTCGAATTAGAGATAAGTTTGAAGCCGATGGAACTGTTCAGAATGTCCACAAGAAGCGTTCCGGAAGACCACGGACATCGACAAGCCCCACAAAGCAAAAAAGAGTACTGGAAACGTATCACCAAAGTCCAAGAAAATCTGTGCGGCAAGCGAGTCGTGAGGTAGGAATTTCAGAATCGTCTGTCCAACGCATTTTGAAGCGCTGTCAATGGAAAAGTTACATTCCAAGATTAGTCCATGCTATTAATGAAGATGATCCGGACCGAAGAGTGGAGTATTGCGAGTGGTACTTGGCACGATGTGGATGTGGATTGGACGAAGGGTTTCGTAGAATACCCTCCGCGTTCACCAGACCTCACACCACTAGACTTTTTTTTATGGGGATACTTAAAAGACAAAGTCTACGCTATAAAACCTGCAACAGTCGCTGAATTGAGAGCAGCCATTGAACGAGAATGCACACAAATACCAAACGAAATGTTTCGTGATGTTTGCGATTTCATTGCTTCGCGTTATCAGCAGTGCCTGGACCAGAACGGACGTCAGTTTGAAAACAGGCGTTGACAAAACAATTAAATAATGTCTGTAGATTCTATTACATTTTGAAAATGAAATATATTTTAATAAACACTGCCTTTATAAGTATTTAAAGTGTGTATACATTTTTTTGGGACGCCCTGTATATATATTAGTGTATAACAGTTCTGAAAATTGTTTGGAATTATTTATTATACTTTTGTTTCTGGCATTCAAAATTAGATTGTTGTAAATAATGTCTTATTGTTTCCCCGTGCACGCATTGGGCTTTCTGTAGACTGAAGAAGGGATGATTCATGAGCATTCTTGAATTATAAGCTTTTGTTCTTTATATCGCTTTCACGACCTCAGTTTCTGTTATGCCGAGAAATAGATAACATTAGAAATAGATAGTATTATTGGTTGGTTTATGTTGTTTCGTGTTTCTCGATGTAAGATTTGATGCAGCCTATCCAAAGTATGCTGTAAATAATAACTTTATTTGATCTTGGCGGTGCTGTGAGAAATATTTTAGATTTGATGACTGAAGAAGTGATGAAAGGGGTTGAGAATTCTTTGGCAATGCTTTTTTAATGTTTTCGAATGATAGAATGTAAGGAATTTTGACGTGTTTTTTTGTGGGAATTTCTATTTAATCCTGCGTTGTTTAGATTCACTTCGTTTTGAAATGTCTTTTTATCGTCTTGAGTGAAGAAAGGTGGATTTATGCGAGTTTCAAAAAGACTGTGATATGTCATAAAGCTCTTGAAAAGAATGTTGAAAGAACTGCTTTCTTTGTTGAAATATAGGACGATTTGATATGTAGTGTCTGTATGCTTCAGTTGGTTTTCTACAGACTGATGTAATTTTGTTGCTTGTCCTGTATAAAGGAAAATAAAAAATGTGGAGATTGTTTGTGTTTTCCAACTCTTTGGTGGATTTGAATGAAGGACGTAACTCATTCCTTATACTGTATTGAAAAAAAAACCCGGAGTGATGAGGTTTCGGGCAAGGTTACCGAAGTGAAGCCATGTTATGTTTGTGTTCACTGGGAGGATGTTCGGAAGAAGGGCCATTTCAAGGTGTTCCTTGTAGAAGTTAACTAGTACCAATGAGAGGAGGAAGCGAGTACGAAGACCCGTTTTGCGCTTGTAGAAATTACCTTCAAATTGAAAGCATGACACTGATACAAGCGGAATTTATAGAGAGGGATTAACAGTTTGTGCTCTACTTTAGGCAGAAAAGTTTTGCAGATATTAAATGTCTTTTTGAGGAACTTTAGCGAAAATAGGGATGACATCTGAGCTGAGTAGTTTATGTCCTTCACTACTACAGTCTCTAATGCTTTCTTCCGTATTTCTTGTGTGTGATCTTGAATGAATTCCTAAAGTAGCAAATGAAAATGGATCTTATGACGTCATGGGTTAAAATGAGCTAAATTTATATTACATTAAATTTATACTAATGTATTATAAATTTTAATTTTTGCAATTCTACTTTGTAGGCAACACTGGTGGGGTAATTTTGGGTTATGTTTCTCGAAGTCTGATAAGTGTTGGACGGTAATTGTTTGATTATACTGTCAAGGGTTTTGCTGAAATATTTTTTCTTTTTGGTGTTGGATACGATTGTAGTTTTCGTATGCGTTATCTTCCATGAACGTTAGGATTTTGTTCATGTAGTCTTCTAATCCATTTCTTTGATGAAAACTCTTGTTGCGATACCTTTGTTCCGTGCAGAAAGATATAAGTAAGGTTCAAGACCTTTGAAAAGGTGGTGTGTCACAGATTCGATAAAGTGTTTAATGTTGGAAGTGACAGTGAAGCCTTTTGCTTTGCTGAGTAATTTGATTTCTTCTTTTATGAAATTATGGTCAGATATATTTCGAACTACATTTTTTTATGGTTTAAAGTATTTAATTTACTTTTTAAATAAATTATTGGTCTGAAATTCTAATATTTTGTGTTACATCTAATTTATTGCTTGACAAACTGCCTAGTGAAGGTCTACAAACAGGCGTGTAGCGTTTCCATGTTTTTTTCCTTATATTTACTTAAGTAAACTCAAATGACAACTGTTAAATAATAATTAAAATGATTCAGTAAGTTATCCAATAATAAGGGTCTTTTCCGTTTGGGGGCTAGCAGCGAATTTTAATGAAAATCGGTACACTAATGTAGTTTTGGTCACTGATTTCAAAAATAACTTTCTTTTTTTTTGGAGAAATGAAAAACAAACATGTTAGAGCACTTTAAATAATTAATATGTGTTTTAACTAGCTTAAACTAGTTACAGAAGATTGTGTTAAATTTAGCCAGAGTCACACACTGCTACTGTTTATGAAAAAGTGCTCTAAGTGTGGGAAAGTGTGTTCCTTTGATAAAAGTATCCAGTTCTTTCGTTGCCAAAAGCGTCGGTCAAACGGTAAAAAGTGCAACTTTACGAAGAATACGTTTTTTGAAGGATCCCGGCAGATCTGTAAAAGTAGCAGAAAAAATCAAGAATTAATGCCCAGTTAGGTCAACTGAATGCCCGGTTAGGTCAACTGTACGCCCTTGACGATTGGTTAGGTTAAGTTATGATATTTTCGTTAAAAAATCATTAATTATTTATTTAAAATGCACTAACATGTTTGTTTTTCATTTCTCCAAAAAAAAGAGTTATTTTTGAAATCAGTGACCAAAACTACATTAGTATACCGATTTTCATTAAAATTCGCTGCTAGCCCTCAAACGGAAAAGATCCAATAATAATAATAATAATAATAATAATAATAATAATAAGAGTAAACCTTAATTTAAATTAGGAACGAAATATAGCAGGTAATTAAACCTATTTCAACAATGATTAACCGAGCGAAGCCTCCCAAAATGAAGCAGGCAATCAATTAGCAACTGAAGAAGAATCGAAGAAGCGAAAAATGAAACATTTTTCGAAATGCCAAAGAGATTTTTCCTTTCGAAATCTGCTGAATTCCAATCATAATTTCAAATACTGAACGAAAATTTGAGAAAATTGTCTCTATTATCTTTCCATTAGAAGGGAACGAAACGGAAGGAATAAATCGACGAAACTCAGAGAAACACATAATATATATATATATATATATATATATATATATATATATATATAGCGTTCAAGAAAAGTCCGACTATTTTTAGTTTTTAATACCCATTTCTATATGTGACTTACACTAATATTTTTTTTTATGCAAACAATTTTTTAATGAAAAACGTGGTACTTTTCTATTATAACCCCTCAATTTCTTCTTTCCCGGTTAGGTCAACTGTACGCCCTTGACAATTGGTTGGGTTAAGTAGTGATATTTTCGTTAAAACTAACGAATATTTTAACGAAAATATCACGACTTAACCTAACTAATTGTCAAGGGCGTACAGTTGACCTAACCTGGAAAAGAGAAATTGCGGGAGTATAACGGAAAAGTATCAAAAACTTTTTCAGTATGATCACACCTGACATTAATAATTTGATTTAAACGTGCTCTGAAATTTTGAACAGTTCGTGCTAATATAATTTGTAACCGTTACCTAGGAAGATTTGGTTACTGTTGGCCTTGGGTCCCTCGTATTTCGCGACCTTAATCCTTGCCGTTATTATTTTTATGGAGTTATTTAAAGGGCAAAGTCTACAGGAATAATCCAAGGACAATTTGTCAGCTACAAAATGAAATCACAGCCGTAACAAATGGAACTGCAAAAGATATTTTAGCACGAACTGTACAAAATTCCAGCACGTTTAAATGAACTTATTGATGTCACTAGTAATCGCATTGAAAATGTTTTCATTAAAAAAAGTTTTCAAAGTAAAAAGCATAAAAATTAGTTATAACTTACGGATCACCTGAAGATCAGGGCCCCCAGCCTTCTTTAGTTAGCCTTATAAAGCTAACTAACGAAAATATCACGACTTAACCTAACCATTCGTTAGGTCAACTGTACGCCCTTGACGATTGGTTAGTTAAGTCGTGATATTTTCGTTAGTTAGCCTTATAAGGCTAGCTAACGAAGGCTGGGAGCCCTGATCTTCAGGTGATCCTAACTTACTTACAGCTGTCAATACGTCCACATACTTAAAAATTTAATGTTTTCTCTAACCGTCTGATGTAGCAACAAGATATATTGCCAGACATCAACTGGCTAGTAAATAACCATGATAATAATGTGGCACAATTTGAGGGAAACAGTTAAATTAGCAAACTTGCGAAGAGCATTAAAATATTAAATGAAGCTACATATAAACATTTTCATATTACGCTTCCCACTAATTCAAGCTGTATGACAATATTACAGAATTAATATATACTTTTCATTATTTTCATTAAGTTATACTGAGAACGTCTATATTGGTGCTACTATAGCGTGATTCCTACCTCGATTCGGTGGTCTACCTTTTAATTATAGCTTCTTACCTTGTTTACTAATTGCTTGTTTACACTCCAATGTCCATCGCCCTTGACGATTGGTTAGGTTTAGTCATGATATTTTCGTTAGTTTTAACGAAAATATCGTGACTAAACCTAACCAATCGTAGGTAGACCACATACTATAGTAGCACCGAAGCTATTTTTTAAATAAATAAAATTGAATAATAAATAGCACTTTATATTTATTATATTTTCATTTATACCTTGGATAGGAATCACACTCTACAGTACTGTAGTTTCGAACCAAAACGGGTAGGAATCACCCTCTAGTATCGAAGTCACCGGTAGGAATCACGCTATATGTAGTAGCACCTATATATTTATATCCTCAGAGAAACTTAAAACATCGTAATCGACAAGCATTTGTGAGGTAAAACGTCTTAGAGGTAGCTTATGTATCATCTTAAAACATTAGTTATAGGTAAATTTATTTTTTACGGTCTTCCCTGAACTTTGTCAGCAATTAATCCAATGAAAAGTTGCTACTGATCGATGTTAGTACTGTACATATGTCCAGGAAACGAATGTTGATTGTTCAGTCCTTCATTATATTTACAACTTCTTTCAGAAGAAAACTACATAAATCGGATGAGTGAGACATAAAAAGCAAATTGATTATGAGATGACCACACATCATCATTCAACCGAGCGATCATGGGTCTGTAACTATTACTACTGTAGATAGGATGTCGCCAGTTTTTTTCAGCATGCGAGAAAATATCATTGAGATAACACTGCTGTATTTGCACAATAATACATACTGTATATGCAAATATAGCTCGTTGTAAGCATATTTTGTGTGTTTATTAAACATGTTGTCCAAACTCGAAGCAGAACCGTTTTCGAATCTTTAATCAAGCATTTAACTTCAGGCACTCGGTGAAGTCACATATCTCTTATAATTGATGGTAAGCGTCTTCTTCTTTGAATTATTAAGAATCTTTGATTAATGATTTTTCTACAAATTTCTGATTTCTGTTTCCCCACGTGATGGTAGGACAGAGTCAACGTCATTCGTTTTAAACAATTTCTACAACTGTTTGTTATCTTTATTTACATTAACATCAGAAACTTTTAAAGCTCAAACTGAATCTCCATCATGTTTACACCTTCTCGCTGCAAACTTCTTACTCATCTTTCTCCTATTCATATTCATATAAATGGGGTCTTACCCTCGGTTTATTAAGATGATTCCATGTATCATAAGAATTTATAGATTCTCTTTTAAGGGGAGTGATGAAATCACTCCAGAGAGGAATAATTTTAGAATGACAAATATATCTTTTGATCCAAAGGTTGTTATTTGCAAACTTTTTTCCTCGTACTGAGTCTCGTACACTCACATCAGACCAACGAACAAACATTAGTTTGTGCTCAACAGGTTCGTAATCAGAAAGTAGGTAATCATGCACTACCCGTATTGCAATTTTATTTTTTAGTTAATGAGACAGAGGTGAAACCATCTTGTACCACCAGTCATGTCGCTTACATAAGTACAAGCGTTTTTATACGCGTACTTCTATATCAGAGCTTTCCAAACTTTTAACGTTGGCGACAAACTATTTAAGCATAACAATTATCACGACACATTAATTAATTTTTGTTATCAAATATCAAATATCAGATAATTTTTCAGTAGGTGGTTTATCTTGTAGCCGATTTTGTTGATAGAAAAATCAAAATTTTCAAAATACAAAAAACTAATGTGTCGCGACACACCAGTTTGGAAAGCTCTGTTCTATATACATCCCTCTTGCTTAAATTAGTTATCTTATATAGTCCAACAGTGGCCAAACCCTGGCTCGCGAGCCGCATGCGGCTCTCGAGGTTGTTAACTGCGGCTCGAGAGACAATTTTATTTTTATTGTATTTATCATAAAAGACAAAATTCTCAATATAAATATAATTTTTTTTCACATAATAAAAAATATGAAAAAACAAGGAAAAATTGTATTGACAATAAAATGCGTCATGCGTACGACAATTTCTTTTGCGTGACAGACACTAAGCGGGATAATTACGTAATTAACACCAATCGCCACTCACCAGTGTCCAGTACCCCTCGAGCTACCCTGCGGGCCGCGTGTAGTAACGAGTGAGTGTGTTTTAAAATTGGCTTCGTAGATCAAATAGCGGCTATTTTTCTGAGCTATACAAGTGAAAGTTATACAACCCCTTAGTTGATTAAAATGACTGAGCAGACAAAGTGTAAAAAACGGAAATATGAAACCTGTGTGTCTTATCTGCCACGTGGCACTCAATCACTTTAAAGCCAGTAACTTAAAGCGTCATCATGAAACTAACCATAAAAATTGTATTACGGAATTTCCTCCCAAATCAGAATTGCGGAAGACTAAGTTAACAATGTTGAAATCTAGCCTAGTTGCCCAACAAACTGTACTTTCATCATTGTGTAAGACAGCTGACTTAACTACTGAAGCTAGTTTTGTTATGGCATGGAATATTGCTTGTGCTCAACTTCCCTACAACAGTAGTGGAGAATTTGTGAAGATGAATATTGCCGATGTTACTGCAATTCTCGCTCCAGATAACACAAAGCTTCGAGAACAAATAGCAAGTATTTCTATTTCCCAGATCACTGCTGAAATTACATGCTCGTTGCAGTGATTTGAAGAATTCTGTTGCGTTCAGTTTGGCCCTCGATGAATCCACAGATATTAAAGATAACCCTCGACTGGCGATATTTGTTCGTTATGTTACTGGCGATGGAAATGTGAACGAAGAACTCTTGGACTTAATGACCCTAAGAGAAACCACCAGAGGGGTTGACATAAAGAACGCACTTGATGAGGCATTATCAAATGCTCAAGTACCATTGAATAAACTTGTCAGTGTTGCAACAGATGGAGCACCAGCTATGGTCTATGGTAGGACAAAATGTAGGCCTATTTGGGCTCTTGACACGCGATTCCAAGTATCCTGTGTCTCTCTTTATTCACTGTATCATTCACCGTGGTCATTTGGTAAGCAAGTACTTTAGGTATGACAGTGTTATGAAATGTGTTCTAGAAATTGTGAATTTCATTTGTTCAAATGCAAAAACGCACCGAGCGCTTAGAAATTTTATCGACGAGCTGGATCTTCAAGATAAGCCAGATGACCTTTCATTCTACTGTATTGTAAGGTGGTTATCAACTAGTAATCTCCTGAATAGGTTTGTTGCACTGTTGGAGCCTATCATTGATTTCTTGAAAGAAAAGGGAAAGTCATATCCACAACTAGAAGATCACGAATGGGTGCAGGATCTGATGTTTTTTAATGATGTAATACAACACCTTCAAAATCTAAATTTGGCGCTTCAGGGAAAGGATAAGGTCATTTCTAACAGTTTTCAGTTTCCAGAATAAAATAAAGCTCTTCCAAAAGATCTAGTAACAAAAAAATTTGACCACTTTCCCCACCTGAAAAACCGAGCAAACACTTTTCCTGATATTGAAATAAAGGATAGTAAATTGGAGGAATACAAAGGTAAATTAAAAGGTCTAATTGATGATTTTCAGTTCAGGTTTGATGAAATAAAGAAGCTAAAACCATGCTTCGAATTTCTTGTAAATCCTTTCCTGATTGATGTCGTCAACGATGGCTGTCCTGTTACCACACCTTTTGTTACAGAAGCTGCTTCAATACAAACAGAACTTTTGGAGCTACAGGAGGACGTGGGTTTAAAGTTGATACATAAAAGCTTATCTGCAGTTGAGTTTTGGAAGCAAGTATCAGAGACAAAGTATCCTCACCTCAGGAAAACTTATTGCTGTGAAGCACTCTTCTCGGTAATGAAGTTTGTAAAGTGAAAACATCGTGTTGCCCTTACTAACGAACACCTGAATGAGCTTCTTCATACCGCCTTAACATCACATCAGCCAGACTTTAAAGCATTAACAGCCAAAATGAAGACCCAAACTAAGCCTTCTACAAGCAGTAATTAAACAATTTAATAATGTGAGTATAACTATATGTATATGTTTTTAATAATTAAATTCTTTTTAAAATATTTTGCGGCTCTCGTACATCTGAAAAACGTCGTATGTGGCTCTTGGGTCCAGGAAACTTGGCCACCCTTGTTATATACTGTATATTACTTTACGGAAAATCTTAAGTTCACATCAACAACTACAGTAGATTATTCACTTTATAATCCAGCTATGTTGTCGCAGGAGGGTCAGTGCAAAATTTAACGAAAGTTTTGCAGGAAAAAGATAACATTTCTGTATCTGTTCAAACTTTTGCAAACTCATGAATAACAATTTATTTCGCTGTTTTGGCTTTCTCTTACGTTCAATCAATTAGGCATTCAGCAATGTATTCAGAGGAACTGTCGCTCGTTCCACTTCTTCATTATAAGAGTCCATGTACATTGTAACGAGCAAATTTTGATGTTTACGGTTTATTTTATCAGGTAAAAGATTGTCCACGAGTCTACGGGTTTCCTGTCTGTCTTTAAAGTCCGTCATTGTAGCCGAGTGATACCTTTACGAAATGCATTCGAGGACGCGTTCCGAGTGAGGGGAGAGGGGACAAAATGAGAAAAGAATGTCACGGGAGAAATTTCTCTCCGATAACAACCGTTACGGATGCCACATCACTTAAGCCGGCGAATATTATTCTTTCTACATCAAGAAAAACTTATTTTGCATTAAATCATATTGTTATATCATAGTTGCTATGTGAACGAAATCGCTACAAAATTATGTAGAAAATAAGTATCGGGTGATTTTTTTAAACATGTGACACTTTAAAAGGTTTGTATTTTTTTCATTAATTGAAATAAAAGCATGAATTTTTTACCGTACCTTCTCTACACATAGGATATTAGTCTCCTAGTGCAAAACATGCTCTACGTGATGTCCTCTCACGTCAAGATACTTACACGATTTCGACGGAAGAGTCCTCCTCAACAGATTTCCTGCGGTTTAGGATAAAGGAATATCATGGCCATCAACATCACCAGATCTAAACCTCTGACTTTTATCTATGGAGTTGTTTAAAAGATAGACTGCTTTAACAGAATCCACACACAATAGAAGAACTAAAAGCATTAATTCAACAAAATATCTCTCAGATTTCAACAGATACTCTGTCCAAAGTACTGCAAAATTCTGTTGTTCGTATGTAAAGAGTTAATAAACTAAGAGACATCACATAGAGCATGTTTTGCATCAGGGGACAATTCCCCACGCGAAGAAAAGATGCAGTAAAAATTTCATACTTTTATTTCAGTTAATAAAAGAAAATACAAACCTTTTAAAGCGTCACATGTTCAAAGATTCCCCCGATTTGTACTAACATACATAGACATATGGATAGAACGCAGTTGGTGCCTTCCTAAACATACTTAGCATAGTAAGATAACAATATAAAAAATTAAAAATAGTAACAACAACGATAATAGTAATATCAACAATACAATTTATTATTCTATTTCTACATGTTGATGACATACTTGTACATCAAGTGCAACAAGAAATATATACAGTATACACACACACACACACATATATATATATATATATATATATATATATATATATATCAGGGTGGCGCAAACGTTGCGCATCATAGGAATTTTCAGTGTTGATTATATATTATTTTTTTCTTTTAGGTAGGGGATGGCTGCGAAATTAACAATAGAGTGAACTTGGTTTTAATGTATGGAATACCAGGTACAACAAATCGATGAATCGGTACAGAATTTAAATTCTGTACCGATTCATCGATTTGTTGTATCGATTTGTTGCTAGAGTTTATGACTGAAGTATCATCTGCATACTGGAAACTGCAAGAATTACTTAGTGACCGGTGGAAGACATTTATATAAAGGAGAAACAGGATAGGTGCTAAAATGCTCCCTTGGAGCACCCTGTAGGAGATGCATTTTGTCCGTGATGTAAGAGAGTCCTGTGTTATAAATTGTGTCCTGTTAGTCAAATATGAGCTGAACCATCTTAAGGGTTGTCCCCTGAAGCAATAATGTCCGATTTTTTTAAAAGTATGTCATAAGGTACTGTGTCAAAGACTTTGGCTAGATCAAGTATAAATGATTATTGATATTCAAATATTAATGTTCAGATAAGGCGAACAAAGTGCTAGGTTTTATAGCTAGGAATTTTGAGTACAAATTGCGCGATATTATTGTTCCTCTTTATAAATCATTAGTTAGACCCCATTTGGAGTACGCGATCCAATTTTGGAATCCGCATATGCGCAAAGATATAGATAAAATCGAAAGAATTCAAAGATGAGCAACTAAGATGATTCCGTCGTTTAGGTCGAAGTCGTACGAGGATAGGCTGAAGGAGTTAAAATTGACTACACTCGAGACTAGGAGGCTAAGGGGTGATCTAATCCAGGTTTTCAAAATTATGAATGGGTTCGATAACGTAAATAAAGATTGCTTTTTCGAAATATCTCAATATAATAGGACTAGAAATAACGGGTGGAAGCTGACAAGTAGAAGGTTCGAGGCAGCAGTTGCCAAAAACTTTTTTACGCATAGAATAAATAGTAAATAGGTGGAATAGTTTGCCGGTTGAAGTAATTAGTAGCACGTCTATAAACATGTTTCAAAATCGATTAGACGCATATGTTGATAGATTGGGTATAGTTTAAGGTAGTAAAATTAAGGCTTTTATGGTTCAAAACTCACGTAAAATTGTAGGTCCTCCGCCACCACGGAGGACATGCGCAATACAAAATTACAAACACAGTTAGGTAGACCAGCCATGGGTGGATCCTAGGTTCTTTGTTGGTCTGAAACATTATAAAATTATAACAACATTGGGGCAGTTATTGCGTTGTTGCTCGTGTGCTTTAGTAAAAAGCCAAATTGTTGTTTGTGTATTATTTTATGTTTTAATATAAATCTTATTGTTTGATTATATATTATTTTTATATAGTTTACCAACGGTTGGAAGGATGGAAATGGGCATGGAAGGATGAGCACGTGTTAGACTTGAAAGAATCGCGAGAGATTGGGGATTTGGAAGAATGAGATCATGTAGAGAACAATAAAATAAAGGTAAAAGAAAGAAGAAAAACTTAAACTTAATTAGTATATGAAGGAGAGAAAGATAACAAAAACAATTTAATGATAATGAAGAAGGCTAATTTATAAGAGGAGTCCATTGACACTATTAATAGAGAAACATTTGATTTCTCAGTAGTGAGGTGAATTAGAAAAGAGATTAAGATTACTGGGTGACAAATCTTATACCGAGATGTGTATATATATATATATATATATTTGTATATTTATTTAGAAGTGCTTATATCGAGAGACAAATGTAACGAACAGAGAATATTAGTTTTTAACAAATAAAAATAAATAAAATTAAATTAAAAATGCTGTTACATAATTCGTACATGATGGTCCACATGCGTGGACATATATGAACTTTGAGTTTCTGGAGGAATGAGATCAGAAGTATATTTGCTCGTTAATTTAGGCTTTTTTTTTTATTTTTCGTTATTTTCTGTTCTTTATTTTTTGTAAATAATGTTCTAAAAATTCCCAGATTCTCAAATAAAGAAAGGTCGATTAGAAGGCCGCGACTGGAGAGGGGTCAAATTTATGGGTCTCCATCTCATATTCTTTGTAAAGAAATTTCGAGATTGTTATAAAGATTTATTACTAAAGGGAAACATTAAGATTGAGAATCTAAAACAATATTAAAAAAGGACATTAATAAATAAATTGGGCGATGTTAGTTTTTATGGATTTTGACTATGTTAATCAGGTGTGAGAAATATGGTATAAATGAGGTACCTTATAAATAATGAGGCTCCTAAAGTAAATTATGAGGGAGAACCATATGGAGGAAACGTTTTGAAGCTTTTCTTTTTTTTCAAATATCGTCATTATTAGGGCAATAAAAATAAGACACAGATCCACAAATGTTAATTCAAAGTGACCAGGAAAGGGGCAATAATAATATTAATAATAATAATAATAATAATTAACCGATACTTATTAGTAGTTACAACAGATATTAATAGTTATAGTGACCTGAGTTAGGTAATATTACTGCCGCACTAATAGTAATTACTAGCAATATACTAGTAATACAATTCCCCCCCCCCCCCCCCCCCGATTTACGCTCCCCCATTTGCGCGGTTTCGGATTTTTTTTTATAAATAAACGCGACAATGGACTTACGGCACTGGTGGTTAAGAAGTCAATTCCAACAGACCCCTAATGGTGAGTGTTATTTTTTTGTATTTATTACATGTTATTACTAATTTTTACTTTTTTCACAGATGAGTTTATGTATTTATTTATTTATTTAATTAATATTATTTTGGGGGGAAAATAATTATCATCATCATCATCATTATTATTATTATTTTTATTATTATTGTATTTTATTTTATTTTATTTAATTTTGGGGGTGTCTTGGGGTTGGGGGGCTCGTACTTAGCACTTGAAGTATATGTTAGAGTTCCCCCAATTTACACGGAATTCATTTTACGCCAAAGGTTCAGGAACGTATCTACCGCGTAAATGGAGGATTACTGTAATAGTCAATAGTTATAGTTACCTAAAATTAGATTCTACTACTACTACTATTACTATTACTACTACTACTACTAAATAATAATAATAATGACGTTAAAATTTATATTTATAACGGGTTATTCATACTTATACCTGCAGTGTATAACTATGGAAATTTGTACAAGGAAGTTAGTTTATAGTTTTATACAATTCCAAGGTAAAAATTACCTGAGTTAGATACTTCGTGAAAATAATTGTTTACTATATTTCACTATTAATCTGTGTTCTTTAGCAGGTTTGCCATTTTTTTTTTCATATAAATTATTATTACACGCATAACCCGAGAGGAAATAATTTGCACGATTTTTTTTAAATTTTAGAACGTTTTTTTTGAACGGATCTTGCTTAAATTTTGTCAGGTATTCGTTCACGTAAACACTAGGTTTTCTGTGTACACACTGAGACACTCTTTCATTTTTTATGTTGGCACTTTTTATGTGGCGCTTGATTGGCCTTCTTGCAATTTGATTTGATTTCCCTAACTTTGTGGTCTCAGTGATGAGATCTTGGCTAACGGAGTAGCTGAGGTGGGTCTGAAGAGTCCCAGTTACTATACTTTTTCACAGTCTTTGTCCTGAGTTTCTGCGGGGAGAGTGAGACCACTAATAACCATCGTATTTGTGTGTTTGTCTCGAAGGAGACGCTCCGACTTCGATTGTTGATCGTTTTGTTTTATATTTTTGTATGATCCAGTTTTTGCTCTAATTCAAAGACCTCTTGCTTTAGTTCGGAAACTTCTTCGTCCTTTTTTCTGAAGGCTTGATGCTTAAGTATCTTGACATCTTTAAGTATCTTGACATTTAAGCAAGATACGTTCAAAAAAGTTCTAAAATTAAAAAAAAAATCGCGCAAATTACTTCCACTCCGGTTATGCGTGTAATAGAATAATTTATGTGAAAGAAAAATGGCAAACCTGCCAAAGAACACGGATTAATAGTGAAATATAGTAAACAATCGAATATCACTATCGAGAATTGCTAGGGAGTCAAAGAGTTCTTGTTGTTCGTCAGTATAATGGAAGTTATTTGTATTACTTCTTGACGATACTGTAAAGACAATGCTGCTACCTCGGGAAGTGTCTTTAGATCCGTTATTCCTTGTGGAAAAGTGTTCTCCCCCGGTTGAGGGGCAAGGAGGGGCTTTCTGGTCGTTCGTTTTAGGGTGTCCATTTTTAACCTTTTTTGATAGCCTGAGTGGAAAATGCACTTCTTGTGTTTCCCCTTCCATTTGTCATGATTGGAGAATGACTAACGATCGGGGATGAAAAAGAATGAGTTAACCGGTATGTAATCACTCACGAGACCGGAGAAGCTACGAGTCTCTATACTCATTTTTGATTGGGGTGTAGTATCGGGCACCTATGAGCTGCCACGATATAGAGAAGCTTTGTGGCGGAGCGTTGGGGGGGGGGGGGGAATACGTCTGCTCTGCACGGAGGTCGGAATAATAATAAGTGTTCCCATTGCCTCGAGTGCGGGAGGGTTAACATCGTACGCAAAAGTGTTAAGTATTTCCTCAGTTGTTTCAATATAATATAGGTTGTGTTAACTTTTATCCGGTCGTAGTGCGATGGTAGCCTAGCGATTCTTACTCATGCGGTCTCAGATTCGAATCCTGGTAGGGGCATTTTTGTTTCATACAAAAATCATGAGTGATATATATATATATAGAATATCCTTTCATGAACACGCACAACTATGCATAATGCAAACTTTGCCCCCATCAGGGCTCGAACCCATCATCTCTTGAATAGAAAGTTAGGGTGCTAGCCACTACACTACGACGGAATTTAGGTTACACAACCTATCATATATTTAAACAACCTAGGAAACGTATAACGCTCTCACGTTCGCACAATTTTGCATAATGCAAAATTTACCCCATCAGGGTTCGAACCCACCACCTCCTCAATAGTTCGTGTTCATGCATAATATTCCATTTATGGAACCCCAACGTTGCACCGGACAGTTTGAATAAAATGCTGGTCATTACCTAGAATGCGGGAGGGTTAACACGTAAAATGCCCCTGGACGCAAAAGCGTTATGCCTTTCTTCGGTTGTTTAAATATATGACAAATTGTGTTAACTTACATTCCGTCGTAGTGTAGTGGTTATGCCCTTACCTTCTATTCAAGAGGTGGTACGTTCAAACCCTGGTGGGAACATATTTTGTACACACACACACACACACTATATATATATATGTGTGTGTGTGTGTGTGTGTTGTGTTATAGAAGCCACTTTATTAAAAGTAAAAATTAAAATTAGAGCAGGGTAACGTTCCGACCATATGATATTAAACTATACGATTTCATTAATTTCGAGTTTACGTTCCCAGAAGTGAACATCACATAGGTTGAAACACCATCTGGTTTACTTTTTTTCACTTACCCGAGTACCTTTCATACTACTAATTCTACGAAGTGTGGTGCTAATTTTTTATATTTCGTAACCAATGATATATATTATAATATATATATATATATATATATATATATATATATATATATACATATTGGTGAAGGCCGCTTCTGGCAAGCTTCAATTTTAATTTAAGCAGAAAGCAACAGACAAGGAAAGAAACATCCATCAAGTTGGAAAGGGACTATATTTTGTATATTGCAACGTTTCAAGCACAAACTATGCTCATCCTCAGGCAAAAATTCTAAAAAGTTAAAAACATAATATTAAAAACCATAATGACATTAACAAATTAAAATAGGGAAAAAATCCACAAGCATTAAAAACAAAGTCACACTAAAAAAATTCTAAAAAGTTACAATTAAAAACCATAATGACTATTATGAAACAAAAGCGAACAATTAACAAGCTTTAAAACAATAAAAGTGACACTAAAAACGAACAATGAATAACAGCTATAAAATACAAATGTAAAACTCAAAAAACTAAAAAATCCACAGGCTATCTTTTAAAACACTAAAAAATTAAAACCCACACTAAAAGGAACACACCTTAAGTCTAAGCAGCACAGATTCCGAGGCAAAACTAAAAAACAGAAACATCTAAAACCAAGTAAAGGTTGGTTGTTCAAGATGTTCAGTTTAGACGGAGGGGAACGGATGAAATATCAGAGTTAAGCGAAGGGGAGTTTTTTTTAATATACAGGGATTCTAGAAGTCTTAACGTTTGCTCACACGGAGCGGAATCTAAAATGTTAAAATTAGCTAAAGTTATATCGACTTTGCATAGAACAACATGGCTGCGTATAGCTGAAGCTTCTTTAGTTTTCAAAGGTTTGTCAGTTCTATGGCTTATGCCCATATGGGCACAGAAACGCGACTCGAGGCTCCGCACAGTGCTACCAATATAGCTCCGATCACATCGGGGACACTTGAATTCATAAACGACAGCACTGCGCAGAGCATCCGATACACGGTCTTTAACATTAAAATATGAGCCAATAGAACGACATTGTTCCAACTATCAATGTCTGCATAATGAATTTGTTTTTTTAAAAAAATATTTTGTGAATAATGGCTATCCTTTGCAGATTGTAGAAAACGCTATCAATAGATTTCTAGCTAACATTTACGAACCTAAAAGTATAATTTAACGTTCGTAAAAATGTATATTATCTTGTGCTCCCAGAAATGGGATATCTGAATTCCTATTGCCGTAATAACCTTCTGCCACTTCTTAGTAAATTTTATTGTCAAATAGATTTTAAACTAGTATTTGTCAACCGTCGTTCTATTGGCTCATATTTTAATGTTAAAGACCGTGTATCGGATGCTCTGCGCAGTGCTGTCGTTTATGAATTCAAGTGTCCCCGATGTGATCGGAGCTATATTGGTAGCACTGTGCGGAGCCTCGAGTCGCGTTTCTGTGCCCATATGGGCATAAGCCATAGAACTGACAAACCTTTGAAAACTAAAGAAGCTTCAGCTATACGCAGCCATGTTGTTCTATGCAAAGTCGATATAACTTTAGCTAATTTTAACATTTTAGATTCCGCTCCGTGTGAGCAAACGTTAAGACTTCTAGAATCCCTGTATATTAAAAAAAACTCCCCTTCGCTTAACTCTGATATTTCATCCGTTCCCCTCCGTCTAAACTGAACATCTTGAACAACCAACCTTTACTTGGTTTTAGATGTTTCTGTTTTTTTAGTTTTGCCTCGGAATCTGTGCTGCTTAGACTTAAGGTGTGTTCCTTTTAGTGTGGGTTTTAATTTTTTAGTGTTTTAAAAGATAGCCTGTGGATTTTTTAGTTTTTTGAGTTTTACATTTTGTATTTTATAGCTGTTATTCATTGTTCGTTTTTAGTGTCACTTTATTGTTTTAAAGCTTGTTAATTGTTCGCTTTTGTTTCATAATAGTCATTATGGTTTTTAATTGTAACTTTTTAGAATTTTTTTAGTGTGACTTTGTTTTTAATGCTTGTGGATTTTTTCCCTATTTTAATTTGTTAATGTCATTATGGTTTTTAATATTATGTTTTTAACTTTTTAGAATTTTTGCCTGAGGATGAGCATAGTTTGTGCTTGAAACGTTGCAATATACAAAATATAGTCCCTTTCCAACTTGATGGATGTTTCTTTCCTTGTCTGTTGCTTTCTGCATATATATATATATATATATATATTATTATATATATAGGGTGTGGCGTATGTCTGGAGAGATAGGAATAAATTAACATTTGTTTTAATTGTTCTAATTTTGTTTTCAGATGGAGGGGAATATATATATATAATATATATATATATAATATTTAGGAGAAATCCAATGACAAGGAGAAATGTAAATGCCATGAAAAGTCTTCTTTAATGCGCAACGTTTCGAGCAATACGCTCATCTTCAGGCTGTTTAATAACAATGTGAAATTAAAATCAATATTGAATGCAAAACAAAACAGAAAATTTCTATAAACTATTCATACAGACAAATTTTAAAAGACTGAGAAAAGAGGGTTAAATTCTAAGTTATACAGATTTACATATAAAAATTAAGAAGCTATTTTTAAATACATATAGTAAATGTGAAATTAATACACTGGAAAAATTAACAATAGTACACTGGAATAATGAAACTAACTAACCTTTCACTGCAGTTTCCGAGGCTAACTAATTTGAGCAGAGGCAAGACGGGAAAAACAAGAGATGGCGAGGGCGATTGGGGAAGGGGGGATTATAAGGAATTGGGGAAGGAGGAGGGATCATAGCAAATTGAGGGGGACGGCAGATGAGTCAACATTTAGACTGGGGACAATGTTTTAATGAAAAGCGATTCCAAAATTCTTAGTGAGTTGGGACAAGTATTACAACCAAGAATTTTAAAATTGTCTAAAGTGACATCAGTTTTACATTTTATGCTGTGTTCGCGAATACTCGAAACTTCTTTAGTTTTTAAAATTTTACCTGTTCGGCCACTTATTCCCATATGCGAATAAAATCTAGCCCTGAGAGAGCGAACAGTGCTGCCAATGTATTCCCAAGGAGACACCTAGGGCAGTAAATAAATATACAACACCGCTACGCAACGAGTCCGGGGTTCGATCCTTCGCTAAGAAAAAGCTACCTAAAGACGTTTTATTAATAAATATGATGCGGAAATCAGTATGATAAAAAATTTCCTTAACAATTTTGTAAATTTAAGCTTAAATTCCTTATTCAAAGGACCCATTTCAGGTACCAAGAAATATTTTATATCCTTCGGCACTGTAATACATGGAAGTTGAGGGCTATAAACATTATTTAAGAAGGATCTAATTAGTTTGTCTACATATTGAACAGGAAAACTATTATTAGTAAAGTATGATCTTAGATTATTAAATTCATCATTAAGTAAGGTAAAA
Organism: Bathynomus jamesi; assembly: GCA_023014485.1. NCBI lineage: Eukaryota > Metazoa > Arthropoda > Malacostraca > Isopoda > Cirolanidae > Bathynomus > Bathynomus jamesi. The sequence continues at coordinate 1,765,436 of JAJOZX010000090.1, read as the reverse complement.
CTAGAGGTCAAATTATATCCTCTGAACAGGAGAGTTTTAATACAAGACATCTTATAGTTGAAATCAGTAAAACTAAAAAAATTCATGCCCAAACCAGTGAAAGTGGGTTTCCTGTAAACTGATGTATAATAGAATCACCGTTTTTCGAAATTAAAAGATCTAAGAAGGGGAGGGAGCCATTTTGCTCAGTTTCCATTGTATACGTTATATTGGGGTGCAAAGAATTTAGGAAGTTAAAGAATTGTTGCGCTTGTACCGCATTATCAAAGACTGCTATCGAATCATCAACGAAGCGTCGAAGCGGTACAAGCGCAACAATTCTTTAACTTCCTAAATTCTTTGCACCCCAGTATAACGTATACAATGGAAACTGAGCAAAATGGCTCCCTCCCCTTCTTAGATCTTTTAATTTCGAAAAACGGTGATTCTATTACTACATCAGTTTACAGGAAACCCACTTTCACTGGTTTGGGCATGAATTTTTTTTAGTTTTACTGATTTCAACTATAAGATGTCTTGTATTAAAACTCTCCTGTTCAGAGGATATAATTTGACCTCTAGTTTTACCTTACTTAATGATGAATTTAATAATCTAAGATCATACTTTACTAATAATAGTTTTCCTGTTCAATATGTAGACAAACTAATTAGATCCTTCTTAAATAATGTTTATAGCCCTCAACTTCCATGTATTACAGTGCCGAAGGATATAAAATATTTCTTGGTACCTGAAATGGGTCCTTTGAATAAGGAATTTAAGCTTAAATTTACAAAATTGTTAAGGAAATTTTTTTATCATACTGATTTCCGCATCATATTTATTAATAAAACGTCTTTAGGTAGCTTTTTCTCAGCGAAGGATCGACCCCCGGACTCGTTGCGTAGCGGTGTTGTATATTTATTTACCTGCCCTAGGTGTCTCCTTGGGAATTACATTGGCAGCACTGTTCGCTCTCTCAGGGCTAGATTTTATTCGCATATGGGAATAAGTGGCCGAACAGGTAAATTTTAAAAACTAAAGAAGTTTCGAGTATTCGCGAACACAGCATAAAATGTAAAACTGATGTCACTTTAGACAATTTTAAAATTCTTGGTTGTAATACTTGTCCCAACTCACTAAGAATTTTGGAATCGCTTTTCATTAAAACATTGTCCCCCAGTCTAAATGTTGACTCATCTGCCGTCCCCCTCAATTTGCTATGATCCCTCCTCCTTCCCCAATTCCTTATAATCCCCCCTTCCCCAATCGCCCTCGCCATCTCTTGTTTTTCCCGTCTTGCCTCTGCTCAAATTAGTTAGCCTCGGAAACTGCAGTGAAAGGTTAGTTAGTTTCATTATTCCAGTGTACTATTGTTAATTTTTCCAGTGTATTAATTTCACATTTACTATATGTATTTAAAAATAGCTTCTTAATTTTTATATGTAAATCTGTATAACTTAGAATTTAACCCTCTTTTCTCAGTCTTTTAAAATTTGTCTGTATGAATAGTTTATAGAAATTTTCTGTTTTGTTTTGCATTCAATATTGATTTTAATTTCACATTGTTATTAAACAGCCTGAAGATGAGCGTATTGCTCGAAACGTTGCGCATTAAAGAAGACTTTTCATGGCATTTACATTTCTCCTTGTCATTGGATTTCTCCTAAATATTAAATTGAAGCTCTGTAGAAGCAACCCGCATGATTATATATATATATATATATATATATATATATATGTTACAGTCAAAGTGTGTAACCAGCCATTTCGCGTAATGGCTGAAACTTTTAGTCATTTCGCGAAATGGCTGTTTCACTTGGTCATTTCGCGAAATGACTAAAATCTTCAGCCATTACGCGAAATGGCTGAAATTCCACCTTGGTCATTTCGTGAAATGGCTAAAATGACTTTTGTCATGAATTCATAAAAATAACAACCATCACAATAAAATTGGAAACCTTTATTTAACTAACTAAATCTGCTAAAACATGCATACTCGTACATCCACAGGTCTGTTCAAATAAGTGAGAAACTCTTCAAATACACATTTGAACACATTTGAACATTTGAACACATTTGAATTTGAATTTTCAATATAGAGGTTTGCAAATACTAACCGGGCCTTCAATGTTATTCCGATGTCCGCCATTGAAGGCCCGGTTAGGTCAACTGTATGCCCTTGACAATTGGTTAGGTTAAGTCGTGTTATTTTCGTTAAAACTAACGAAAATAACACAACTTAACCTAACCAATTGTCAAGGGCATACAATTGACCTACCCGGTCATACAGCTGACCAGTTGGCATTCAGTTGACTAAAGAACACGCGGAGAAACGCGTAGCATTGACACTTGAGCAGAAGTGCAAAATAATGAACAAATGTAATAATTGATGTCTGCCAAAACAGCCAAAGTTCAGCGATTAGAGGATGATGATATTGACGACAATTTCGAACCACCATCTGACAATGAAATACTGAAAGCTCTGGATATTCTTCGTCGGTTTTCCGCAGTCGAAGGTCTAGAAAATTCTCGAATACAGGAGGCACAATCATTTATTGACCGGAAACTTGAATCGAACCACGAGCAAACAACAATTAAAGATTTCTTTAATAAAAATCTTAGGAATTAAAGTTTTTACACCGTAATTCATAATGAATAAATATGTACATATAACGTTGTCATTTATTTCGATTTATAATGTAGGTTCATTTCGTCAATAAAGTTTTTTTTTAAATGTACATCCTTATTCTTTTCCTTTTCTGGACAAAATATTGCGGTGATAAAGCACCTGCGGATGTAGTAAACAATCCGATATAGTAAACTTTTGACCGAGAACCCACCAGTTTACTATAACCGTCGACCACTGTGTGTGTGTGTATATATATATATATATATATATATATATATATATATATATGTGTGTGTGTGTGTGTGTGTGTGTGTGTATATATATATATCAGTGATGTAGGTCTCGAGATCGGTCTTGGTCTCGAGACCGATCTCGAGACCCAATTTGCAGATCTCGATCTCGATCTCGGTCCCCGCTATTTAGATCTCGGTCTCGATCTCGGTCTCGGTTTTTCTCCCCGAGACTTTTCGAGACCTCTCGAGACCGTAATGAAGAATACATGTTATTGGCATACTCATGATGGTGGCTTGGTTGAACAGACACAATTCAGAATGTTTATGAAAGTTTGTAAAAGTAAGGGACTCTCGGTATTCACTAATCAGTCACCCTGTTTTGAGTTGCCACGTTTGTCTTGCGGGGGGGGGGGGGGGGGGTCTGGATTTTTTTAGGTTAGCGCTACAAAAAAAATATTCACCCCCCCCCCCCCCCCCGCCCCCGTCAGATTAATTTTATTGAAAATGGAAACGCTAAATAGAGAATTATATATTATTATAAGCACACCGGACAAAAAATTAGTCACCCCTCTCAGAATGTACCTAATAACGTGTGACGGCGCCTCTGGCCTTGATAACCGCACGAATCCGCGAGGCAGAGACTCTACGAGGTTGTGCATGTACTGAACATCGATTTGCTGCCACTCGTTCATCAGCCGGTCCCTAAGTTCCGCCAGAGTCCGTGGGTGTCTATTCCTGCGCTTCACTTTCTGTTTCCAGCCTGAACAACACCTTCGACGCATTCAGGATTAAAGGCTTCATTGGACCTGCGATGTACTCGTCGCCTCCCATCATTGGAGAACAAACAAAACGGGACTCATCGGACCAAATTACACGTTTCCAATCTGCGCAGTCCAGTTTTTGTGCCTCTGAGCCCATTTATAACGTGCCAATTTGTGACTTGCTGTTAACAGCGGCCTCTTCCGTGGTACCTGCTCCAGATGTCCATCGCATGCAGTTCTCGTCGCAATGTCCGTTCGGAAATTGGTCGCTGGAGAACCTCATTGGTTTCTTGGAGCAATTGTTCTCTGGTTTGAAAACGATTTGCAGTTACTAGACGAGAAACATGGCGGCGGCCCCTATTGTCGAGAATTGTTTTCCGGCCACAGTTACGCCGTCGATTTTCAGTTGATTGCGAACTACACCACTCTTTCTAAACTCGCTGGACAGTACGCGTTGACACACCAACAAATTGGGCTACTTCAGACATTTTGTGTCCGTGGGCTCTGCCAAACACGATGGCTCCTTTTTGCCACTGAGTAACGTCTGCCTCACGACCCATTTTGCAGACTATATCCAACACACACTTTGTTCTTCACCACCTCACGAAACAGATCTGATCCTGTGTGCTACGTCACCGCTACTTGTCACTTACCAATGCTACATCACCGCCCTCTGTGTGACCTTGAACTTCCTACTATCGGTGCTATTAGGGGTGACTAATTTTTTGTCCGGTGTGCTTATATATATAAGTATATATTACAGTATAAGGCCACTTAGTGTTGCCAAACGGCGTGTCAACCTCTGTGGCCTGATAAAAACGATTATCCTCCCATCCAATATGTATTTGAAAAAATAAAATGCTTCACACAAAAATAATGTAAGAAATACAGCATAAAGAAAACAGTACCGATAAATTCAATAAAGCATAGAATAACTCGACAACCCTTCACATCACTTATATTTACAACGTACCGATTCGTAGAACAAATCGCAATTGCCAATTGTAAATGTTAAAAAATGACGTCATCAATGATGTCACGGCGGAACTTTTATCACGCCACACCTCCCCTTAAGCTGAATTTATTTTGTTTCCTAATCATTGAAAGAGCATGAGCTTGGTCTCGATCTCGATCTCGGTCTCGAATTTTAAGGGTCTCGATCTCGGAAGGCAGATCTCGATCTCGAACCTTTGATCTCGGTCTCGATCTTGGTCTCACAGGATCAGGTCTCGATCTCGAACCTTTGATCTCGGTCTCGATCTTGGTCTCACAGGATCAGGTCTCGGTCTCGGTCTCAGTTTGCAAAGAAACCAAAACAATAGTTTGATAATTTTGCAAACAATAATTTTGCAAACAATAGTTTGATAATTTGGAAAAAACACACAAAAATCGGTCATTTTGCAAAATCACCAATAATCTTGTCGGTGTATTTGCAAAATCTCTTGTTCTAATACTGTAGAACCTTCTAGCTCCTAACCTAACCAACAGTGTCATTGTGGTTAGGTTAGGTTAAGTTAGGTTAGGAGCTAGAAGGTTCTACAGTATTAGAACAAGGGATTTTGCAAATACACCGACAAGATTATTGGTGATTTTGCAAATTGACCGATTTTTGTGTTTTTTGCAAATTGACCGATTTTTGTGTTTTTTGCAAATTGACCGATTTTTGTTTTTGCAAAATTATCAAACATTTAAGGTCATTTTGTAAAATTACTATTGTTTTGGTTTCTTTGCAAACTGACTGAGAATTTGCAAAAAGACCGATTTCGCAAAAAAAACGTAACATATATATATATATATATATATATGCGCCTCTGTGGTGTAGTGGTTAGCGTCGCTGACTACAAGTCCATCGGCCCCGCGATCGGGACCCGGTGACGGAAGGCGGCGCGCAGCAAAACGTAGCTGTTCTTTCTTCCATACAATAAAAATTGGTTGGTAGATAAATGGGTGCCCTGGGTAGCCTAATGGTTAAGACGCTGGGCTGCTGGTGGGGTGTGGTTCGGATTCCACGTTAAACTGTAGATCTAAGGTGGAGTGACAAGCTTGACCTTCGTCAGAATGAACAATTCGGGCAGAAGAAAAACCAAGGTTATATACTTTAATCAATATTTAGGACACAGATTGTTCACAGATTAAATCGTAAAAAGAGAGTTTAAAGCTACACTGTTTTACAAAGGTGCCTTACAATTGTTGCTCATTATGTATCACGATTTACACATGATTTGAGTCATATATGTGGTAAAAAAAGAGAGGGAGATGATCCGAAACCATGATATTGCATACTGTTGAACTGATAATAGTTTCTGAACCACTGACCAGAACACAATCAGTGGTTATAAAACAAACGGAAAGAGCTTTTATTCGCCAAATGCAGTTCACGCTCAAGTTCGTAGAAATCGTATATGATCTCTCTTTCTCAAAAGAAACGCGAACATTATTTGCTTAAAATCCTTTGATGTTTGCAGTTGCACATGTAAAGCGAAGATTATAATGGGCCAAGGAGCTGATACATAGACCTATGTCATTTATGTCATTTTCGATGTATGTTTTCTTCTCGGACGAATCTAATTTTAATCAACTTACAGTAGTATGTCATTTGGAAATCCATGGCATGGATTATGGCCAGTAAAACATTTCAAGAATCCTGTTTGCGAGCCACACTTCATCCAATTACACGATGGGTTTGTTAATACTGCACGCTATTCATCAAAAGATGTCCTATCTCTTCCAAAAAACTTATTACTTCTCGCGAATCGTCTCCCTTCATCGCTTTAACAGGGTGATTTTGTAGTTAAATACAACAAATATGTTTCAAGAACATTGTACTACATGTCACATCTCTGTAACGACCATTCATTCACAAGAAAACCAAAAGGGAATGCAAATTATTTCCTGTATCCCTACAATTCCTGATCTGAACTTTTAGTGAATACGTTTAAGAGCACCTTGATCATTAACTGCGATAACGAAGACCCTCCCACACCTGTTGTAGCTCGGAAGGAAACTTCAACATAACTTTGCAATTTGTATACAGTACAAAAACTCATCGCCTCTTTGTCAAGACGTGACCTAGCCCATCATGAGGTCAGTGGGAAAGAGCTACTAATTGGAAAAGCGGAAGTGGAAGTGGAAAAGCTATTAAATGTATGCTGTTTTATGAAAAAAAATGTACTCGAATTTTCCATCTTCCAAACTGTGGTAACGGCACTAATATATATAATATATATATATATATATATATATATATATATATATATATATATATATATATATATATATATATATATATATAAGATGATTTCACAATTAAACACGTGAAATGAATGAATGAATGATGCAAACCCACTAGGAAAAGGAAAAATGATTCCAAGTTCTTTCGTGTATTCAGAAGTACTTCTGAATACACGAAAGACCTTGGAATCATTTTTCTTTTTCCTTGTGGGTTTCCATCATATATATATATATAATGCTTTTGAGTATGCGTGATAACGAATCACATTGCTTAATGTGTCTGTACCTTTATCTGTATCTGTGAAACACGTGTTTTGAATTGTAAACAAGGTTCAAGGAGGAATAAGTCAGCAGATGGCAATTTTCATTCCTCACTCAGTAATTGCCTCTAACATTAATTGCATTCTTAAAGTTGTTGGATGCAGGCATTCAAAACACTAAAATAACTGAGTATTATGAAAAGAAGCCTGTCATAATACACACACACACCCACACACACACACACACACACACACACATATATATATATATATATATATATATATATATATATATATATATATATAAGTCTTGAGACAAAGAGAAACACCGGGAACATATCTTACAAAGGATAGAAGACAATGATAAAGTGTTCCTCCACGATCATGAAATACCAACTGACATTAGAAAAAAAGGATGCAGACCAAACTACATTAGTAGTGAGAGAAAAGAGGGCAACAAATGTCTCCTGGTGGAAGGTGTAATCTCGGGGTACTGGAACGTCGCAAACTATGAAAGAGAAAATATCTTAAAATATCAACGACTAAAACATGGAATACGGAGAATGTGGAATGTTGAACCCGAGATCATCCCAGTATTGGTGGGAGTGAGAGGAGCAGTAAAAAATCGACAATAGAGTTCCTTGACCAACTGCCATTAAGTATAACATCTGAAGAAATAGTAGGGGAGGTCTTGAGATACAGCATCTCTATCCTATCACCTGGTACTGGGCTGTACCTAAAAATTCCTGGGAGTTAAGGTTTAATCCCGAAAGTAAGAAACTCTCTCCAACTGGAGTAGAAGGGAAAAAATAAAAATAAAACATATATATATATATTCCCCGCAAGGGGGTTCTAAGCTCGTGCTCTTGAGTGCTCTTTGTGCTCGTTTGTACGTGCTTGTTCCTGGAGGTTCCACGTGCGCCCTCCCGGCCCTAGCACCCAAGGATGATGGGGCTCGACCCTGCAGTCCTTGTCATCCTTGGTCTTTTTCCACTTCGACTGTCCCCTCCACCCTTTCTTTTTCCTCTGTCTTTCCTCTCACTTTTTCTTTGTTTTTCCGCCGAGATATGCCCTTTTAAATAGAGGCGAATCGGTTCTTCCCGAACTTAAAAAAAAATATATATATATAATATATATATAATTCAAGGCCATCCAGAGAGGGAAGAGAAAAAGCCGGTAAAAGTAATAAAGGATAATCCAAAATACGTACTTCTATAGTTATGCGAAAAGAAAACCAAAAACGCGCGCTATCGGGCCCTTAAGGAAAGGAAATAATGAACTAACCTACGATCTAAAAGAAATGTGTGAAACATTGAGAACCCAGTATGAATTAGTCTTCAGTACCCCAAAAAGTGACAAAGCGATACCTGAAATAGATAAATTCTTTGAAGAGAAATTGCAAGGAGATTGTATAACAGCTTTTTATTTTACCCCAGAAGATATAACGCGAGCTATAGGACAAATGAAATCACATGGAACGTATTATTATTGATTAAAACATGTAAAAATGAAATAGTCTCACCCATATACTGGATATGGAGAAGATTCCTTGACTGGAGAAATACCGAGCATCTTGAAAAGAGCAAACATTGTCCCTATATATAAAGGAGGGGATAGATCTCAAGCAAAAAACTATAGACCGGACTCTTTGACGTCCTATCTTACCAAAGTATTTGAAAGAATAGTTAGAGAACAAATCTATGACTTCTTGGAGATACTGGAAAGACTCAACGAAAATCAGCACGGGTTCCGATCAGGAGATCATGCCTATCACAACTTATAGAGCACTATAACAATATCCTAGACGCTCTTGAAGGCAATGAAAACTATGATGCCATATACACGGATTTTGGTAAAGCTTTCGACAACTGTGATCATGGTATAATAGCACATAAATGAAACATTTGGGAATAACGAGCAAAGTTGGAAAATGGATCTACAGCTTCCTCACAGAACGTCTACACTCTACAGGTCATTAAAATTCAAGGTATAACATCATTAGAATCGGAAGTACGCAGCTCAGTACCACAAGGAACAGTATTGGCCCCGCCTCTTCATTATCATGCTAACAGACATAGACAATGAAGTAAACAGCAATAGTACAGTAACATCTTTCGCAGACGATACAAAGATCAGCAGAAAAATCAGCGATATAAAAGAGGTAGAGGACTCGCAGAGGGACACAAACAGAATATACAAGTGGTTAGAAGAGAACAACATGACATTTAGCACCGAAAAATTCCAGCTCTTGAGATATGGTAGAAATGGGGAACTTAAATAGACAGCATATTATGCCCTGGACAGAGAGGAAATTCAGAGAAGCAAGAAAGCGATAGATTTGGGGGTTATAATGACCGATGATGCCAAATTCGAAACACAAAATCAGATAGCTATATACAAAGCAAAAAGAATCGCGGGACAGTTACTAAGAACGTTCAAAAGAAGGGACAAGACAGTAATGATTCCCCTGTTGAAAACACTGATCATACCAAAACTTGAATACTGCTCAGTCTTGACGTCCCCATACAAGAAGGAAGAAATTAATAAATTAGAAGCTATTCAGAGACATTTCACAGCCAAGATCGGTGGCTGCAAAGAACTCAACTACTGGAAAAGACTACGTAAACTAAATCTGTACTCCCTGAAAAGAAGAAGAGAGAGGTACACCATAATATATACATGGAGAATGATCGAAAAACTGGTACCAAACCTCACACCAAACCCAATTACCACCCAAACAACACTGGAAAATAGAAAAGGCAGAATGTGTAGTGTTCCCAAATTAAAGGCCCGACAAGGAACATCCTCAACACTGAAGGAAAACAGCTTGGTTGTCATGGGGCCATGACTTTTTAACCAACTTCCAAAGGACCTCAGAAATGTTACGGGGTCAAAGTTGAAGTCTTCAAATGAAGACTAGATGCCTGGCTCAGGTAGTGTCCAGATAAACCGGGAGTACCTGGCTATGTGCGGTGGAGAGCGCAAGAGAACAACTCGCTCCTCCACCAAGCCAGGCCTAGAGGCGGGGCCACCAGCTTGACCTTCGTGTGAAGAGAGACCATCGCACGGAACTGCTACGAGGTTACGCGGTATATGTATATATATATATATGAAAATTATTTCACGAAAGTAACACGTGAGTAATATTTATGATGAAAATAACCACGAAGGAAAAAGGAACACAGAATGGTGCTCAAGCGCTTTCGTCTAATGACATCCTCAGGAACACTCAGGAACATCCTCAGTATTCCTGAGGATGTCATTAGAGGAAAGCGCTTGAGCACCATTCTATGTTTCCTTTTTCCTTCGTGGTTATTTTCATCATATATATATAACATATATATATATATATATATATATATATATATATGAGATGACTTTCACAATTAAACACGTGAAATGAATGAATGAATGATGCAAATCCCTGACGAGGTGTAGCTCTGAATACACGAAAGGCCTTGGAATCGTTTTTCTTTTTCCTTGTGGGTTTGCATCATATATATATATATATATATATATATATATAATAATTTAAATACAGAATTTCCAAAACTTTGGTGTTGAAGACCGACAGAAGACCTATGGAGGAAATTGATGAATCCTTATTATATTGGGTTTGAATTGGCGAATGAGGGAAATTTTTTTCAATTGAAGACCAAAAATTAATATTTTAAGTTTACGTTCAAGAATAAAACCTGTTTAATTTCCGACGATTTAATATATTACGTAATTTTTCATTTTTCTGAAGACAATATTTGGGTCTTTGACCGTTAATAAGCTTTGTTTCTAATAGGAATTGATATTAAAGAGGTATATATATATATATAAAATGAAATAGAAAAAAACTGGAATGAAGAAAGAGGCAGATTGTGTACAGTCCCAGCTGCTGTGGGACAGGAGGCCATGAAAACGAGGATGAAAAATTCTCTCAGAATACGAGGCCCAAAGCTTTTCAATGCCGTACCGAGAGAAGTAAGGAATCTCCAGCACACCGACCTGAACAACTTCAAGAACGAGCTGGACAGATTCCTGTGCAAAGTCCCTGACCAGACATGCGTGGCTGGCTACGAGCGCAGGAGAAGATCAGACAGCACTTCCCTCCTTCACCAAATCTCGCAAATGAGGCGGGATACTGCAGAGGGGTCGACCGCAGGTCGATCCTGAACTGTCGTTCGAACCCACACAAAGTAAGTAAAGTAACACAACGTGTGTGTGTGTGTATATATATATAGTTTAAGTGGAAATATGAAGAGTTAAACATCTTTTTACAGAGAGCACCATTCTGCCCATACGCTCATTTCAGGATACGAGCAGCTCGCAGTACCATTGCCAAGCAAATAGGGGGGTATAGTATTGACGAAGCTTTCGTACCTAGTTCATCACCACTGAAAGCAACAATATATATATATATATATATATATATATATATATATATATATATATATATATATATATATATATATATATATACTGTATAAAGTGTATATGTGAGGCGTCGCGAGTACGAGGGGCGAACTCGCCACATTGGCAAATTCGCGATTGTTTCACGAATGAATAGTTCAATCCTCCCGCCCCCCCAATCCACAGACATTTGGTATAGCGAAATACCTTCCTCGTACGTTCAAAATGTAGTTTATTTTCAATGCGTGTATTTGCGCTATGTGCCCCTCTTACACATAGTCACAAAGTTTAAACACGTTTATCTCATAACTGGTTTGACGAGTTCGCCTCTCGTATTCGCGACGCCTCATATATATGCATGAAAAGCTATGAGATTGTTTATTGGATTATAACACAAAGTGGTGGTGATGAGTCACGTATGGAAGCCTCGATAGCGCGTTGACTCTCTATACACTTGACAATGATGCTGCGAGCTCTTTATACCCTGAGTGGGTGTATAAGCAGAGCGGTGCTTTGTGTAAAACAGTGAATCTTTTCCAAACACCGGAACTCAAGGTACTGACATTTATGTCTAGTATTGAAAATACACACAAACACACACACACACACACATACATACATACATACATACATACCTCTCTCTCTCTCTCTCTCTCTCTCTCTCTCTCTCTCTCTCTATATATATATATATATATATATATATATATATACAATTTCTTATGTTATTAAATAGTTAACAAATATGTCCCATTTTCAAATATGGAACGTTTTATGCTAAAAATATTATTTTTGGAATACACAGAATGTTGAACTTAAATTTGGGGTCTTGCAAAGGAAATTTATACCCACGTAAAATTGTAGGTCCCCTCCGCCAACACGGAGGACATGCGCAATACACAATTACAAACACGGTTAGGTAGAGCAAGCCATGAGTGGATCCTAGGATCTTTGTTGGTCTGAAACATTATAACATTATAACATAGAATAATAAGATTTTACTTATTTTGTAAATTAACATATTTACACATTTTTAAATTTAACAAATTTGTGTTTATGATTTTATAAAATGTTTTTGGTTTCGTAAATAATGTTAATTGTGTAAACTTCCTAAACTAATTCAGAAAATGGGTTAATTCTTATTGAAAGTTAATCCAATTTAAAGGCGCAAATTTTACGATTTTGATAAAATGTTACGTCCAAATTTTTATTTCTCTTTTAGGAAAACCTCTGAATTGAAATTTAAGATTCATAAAATGGAATATGATATTAATAAAACATTCACTACGCAAATAATGCATTAAATAAAACCATTAATTTGCTGTAACTGAAGAATCTAAACAAACACGCAAATGCATCCTGACTGATTTGATTTTGAGAAACAGAAATCATAATTTCTTCCCACGTATGCGAATATACTCGAATTAAATGGCATTCACCCGCA
>JAJOZX010000090.1:1562500-1747500 GCA_023014485.1 Bathynomus jamesi | reverse complement strand
CACTTAAACAACAACCATCACTGGTACCAGTATCCTCGTGGTTATATTCCACTGTGATTCTCCGTCCACCTCCTCTTTCGGCCATTTTTTAAAGGCTTCTGCAAATCTCGCGCACCCATTTCACAAGCACTTCGCGCACACGAGTCACGTGACACGAGGCGCGGAAGTTTAAAGGGTATACATCTCGATGTTCGGGAGATGAATAGAGAACGAGAGAGATAGAAAAACACGGATAGTGAGAGATAGTGAGAAAGGAAGAGGAATAAGCAAGATAAAGAGAGAAAATGAGGCGAACGCTCAGTATGAGAAAACAATATAAAGAAAAAGCGAGACGAAATTGTATAAATGATAATTCCATTGGCAAAATATGACTTCTACGAATCAATTCGTATCCAAACCCAATACTGTATATAACTTCTGATAAACTCTCTCTCTCTCTCTCTCTCTCTCTCTCTCTCTCTCTCTATATATATATATATATATATATATATATATATATATATATATATATATACATGTATGAGCGCCTGGTAGCTCAGTGGCTACGGTGGTGGAATGTGGTCCGTGCCTGTTGGCTCTTGGGTGGGGTTGAGTTGGCCGCTTACCCTGTTAATGCTCAGGCTAAAGGTGACTCTTTGGGACACTCATCCCCACATCGTGGGAGAAATGAGCTTCCTGGTTGCTACCTTATATATTTTTTTTCTGGCGGAACGCGCCGGAACGGTGTTCCGGTACCTTTTATCTTCAACATGCAGAAAAAAATGTCATGTTTTTATTTTCATTCTAATTTGATTTTTTTAGGAGTGGGGATATATGACAAAAATTAGGAACAGGAAGGACACTTTTGTTTTGGATTGGGATGGTCACGGAGTAAGATAGGGTAACAAATGGCAAAGATTGTAGGAAATTTATATCGAAGTTCCGGAACCTTTCTTTCTTGAATAAAAACAATATATATATATATATATATATATTAGGGTGGCCCTTATCCATATGGTGAAATTTCAGAACAGAGCAATGTTACGTCTGACCCCGCCAAATGGTTCCTTTTTATGAAAAAGTATCCTACGTGAAATTTGAACAGAAGATGTTAATATTTAGAGGTGGCTCAAAGCTGTCAAAATTTGTACACTCTAGCACCCCTCCAGACATAGGCCAAGTGTGTTGGCCGTTTAAGTTACTTGTCTAGGAAATTAAGTATATTTGTTCCATGACTCCTTTAATTGAATTATTATAAAGAAAGATCATTGTACAAAAATGTAATTACATAATTTCAAAACAGTGTAGAAGGGACACTTGGTTATAACAGAATCGCACATTACGACTTCAACAGCAGCGTTGATTTCTTCGCGTCAGGAAAGTTTGCCCGACTCTGCTTGATAACTTGGAGGGCATATTGCAGCTGCTCTTCATTTCGAAATCGCCCTGACCGCGTCGCGTCTTGTATCAGGGCAACGCCTCGCTCTGCATGGTCGTTGGTCTTTGCTAAAGAGCGGACGATTGCCTGGGCAGCCTTGAAGTCATCCCTGTCATTCCATGTACCAGGGTCTTCGTTCAGGAATGTATCCGGCATGGCTAGCGTCGCGAACAGTTTTCTGCTTTCCTTTGACACAAAACTGGCGAGCGTTTTTTGTTCCACCATCGCCAGATCCACGAACGCCCGTTTTGGTGGGTCGTCCTCTCCTTCCTTCTCTGTTGAAATTTTCAGAATGGCCTGCTTTGTGGTTGAATCCACCTCTGGATCAAAGAGGCTTAGAAGAATCAAATCCTCTGACAGGTACCATAGGTGACAGGTCAACTTGCGTGATGTAGCTGCACTGATGTTTCGTTGAGGGTATGTGTGAAGCTGCTGAAGAAGTTGGAGATCGTTTCTAGCTGCGGTGGAAGCAAGAGGTGCCAGAAACCAGGCCTTGAGGTAAACCTTTGCAAGAAAGATGTTAAAATCTCTCAGTCCCTTAGCTTCCCTTGCTGTCAGATGAAACTGAGACAGGAACATTCAAACTTTGAGGCCGTAAATGGCTTTTGCCATCCAGCGAGCAAGATGCATAGGCCCAGGAGCTCGAAACGTCTCCCCACATGAAGGTGTGCTTCCGAGGAAGATCAGCATAAGGTTGAGTAGCTCGCGATAGTCATCTCGGGGTTGGCGTTCCAACAGCTGCTGCTCACTGAGCGCAATGACCTCGTTCCGGACATCGGCGAGCTCTAATACAGCGAAATCGTCCGAGAAGGCGTCCTCGTACCTTTCTTGGTCAATGGGTGGCCATTGTGCTTGGAACCGCTTGAACAAGAGGATTTCCGGTGCACTGTTGGGGCCCAAGCAGGCTTGAAAGGCGGCGGCCAAGACCAACTCCAGGATATGGAGTCGACAGGCAAAATGCAGAAGACGCCGGCCCAGTAGGAGCTCGAGAATTACGCAGGCTCCTGACGATCGACCGGTGTTGGAGTTAGTTGTGTCAGAGCACATGGCACGGATAAAGTTTTCTAGCCCCCACTGGCGAATGGCGTTGTACACAGCTTGGGCCATAGCTTGGCCGGTCCCATTGGGTATCTTCGGAATCTCCAGCAGCTTCTTCTCTCCCATTGTCGAGACTAGAATAGCCAGCCTAT
Organism: Bathynomus jamesi; assembly: GCA_023014485.1. Lineage (NCBI taxonomy): Eukaryota > Metazoa > Arthropoda > Malacostraca > Isopoda > Cirolanidae > Bathynomus > Bathynomus jamesi. The sequence goes on along the minus strand of JAJOZX010000090.1, from coordinate 1,744,893 downwards.
CCACCTTCATATTCCCTGTGAGATCAGGCATGAGCTTGCTATCCCAGTGGACTGTAGGGGGTGTGTCTGGTTTGAACGCCTGGCAGCGGCTGCTTCTCGGTGTTATTGACGTTGACGTTGGATGGTCGACCTGTTCAGAGCAAGCTCTTGTGGGTCTTGTCCAAGGACTCTGGAAGCCTCGAAGATGATCATCATAGTAGCTCTGTCACTTGAACCATTTCGATCAAGCATAGCGGCCAGTTGAGGTGAAATGACAGGTTTGCGTCCTCGTTTTCGTGGCGGAGAGGCACCTTGTCAACTCCCCCCAGGGATCCAGGTAGTCCCTTCTTTCGCTGAGATTCAAGGAAAAGCTTGTCTTCTTGATTCTTGATGAACTCCATGGCATAAGCGTATGCTACGTCAAAAGGTTCCTCGATTTTGGCTAAGAATGTGGCTTCATTAGCTTGTTGGGTGTGGGTTCGACGGCTTTTGTTCTTCTTCAGCCCCTTCCACTCGAAGAAGAGTTGCTCAAGCCTTTTGATCGAATCCTGGCTATGTTTGTTTGGGATTCTGGCGCGAGACCAGAACTCTTCGACTCGCTCGATGGTCCGAGTTGCTGCTGTTCGGATTTCTTCTTTGCGAACAATATGACGATGCGAGAAGTGGCCAAGAACTTGCTTCCCCGAAGGGCCACCCTAATATATTATATATAAGTTATATATATAGTATGTATATATATTTTTTAAATGTATGTTTTTAATTTCTCTAAGTTTACTCCTTTAGCTCTAGCTTTAAACATTGCTGTTTACAATATTTAAGATAAACTAGATGGAAAGAGTCACTCAGAACTAACTTGAATATAACCTACATTTCTTGTCCCTAAACTGGTTAATTTACTTTATTCAACGTTTTTCTTTTTAACACCCACACACACCCATAATACACCTTCTTTATTATTCATTAGATTTTATCATCAATGTATCTCACTCAGACTGAAAACAAAATACCTGTCAAAATTAGCACTAAAACCATTCTCTTTGACAAATTACTGCGTTATCAAATGAAGTTAATAAATATGAAGGCCTAAAACAATCTTTTAAATAGACTGATCAAAAGTTGACTATTTGAAAGTTGTTCATTAAAAAGTTACCCAATCCAGAGCCATATAAGGGTTGAAAGAAGCGAGGCGAACATGAGATCATTGTTGGGCTTGTTATGACCAATTTAAATGATAACAAAAAGTTTGCTGAATATTCTACAATTTTTACTACTTATATTGCTCTCTCTCTCTCTCTTTCAAATATATATATATATATATATATATATATATATATATATATATATATATATGTGTGTGTGTGTGTGTGTGTGTGTGTGTGTGTGGCGCGGGTTTGCCGCCAGAACGTAGGGGTTGACGATGCACCAAATCCACAGGGTGGTTTTGTAAACGTTTTGTAGACGTTTTCTTGACGGAGTTGTATCCGTAAGTCTCTCGATAACGTCACTCTTAGGGTTATGGGAATCCAGAAGAACACTTCCTTGGATCGCGTTTAACGTCAACACTCGTCGATGCACGCAGTTCTCTTCAATAAATATGTTTCTCATTTGTCATTCATACGTTGGTTGGTTACGTCGTCTCGGAAGATTACCGTCGAGTAAATTGGCCAACTTCTTAGAGAGGTAAAGCGTATAATTCAGATAAAGTCTCTCTCTCTCTCTCTCTCTCTCTCTCTCTATATATATATATATATATATATATATACAGGGCGTCCCAAAAAAATGTATACACACTTTAAATAACTATAAAGGCAGTGTTTATTAAAATACATTTCATTTTCAAAATGTAATAGAATCTACAGACATTATTTAATTGTTTTGTCAACGCCTTTTTTCAAAAACTGACGTCCGTTCTGGTCCAGGCACTGCTGATAACGCGAAGCAATGGAATCGCAAACATCACGAAACATTTCGTTTGGTATTTGTGTGCATTCTCGTTCAATGGCTGCTCTCAATTCAGCGACTGTTGCAGGTTTTATAGCGTAGACTTTGTCTTTTAAGTATCCCCATAAAAAAAAGTCTAGTGGTGTGAGGTCTGGTGAACGCGGAGGGTATTCTACGAAACCCCTTCGTCCAATCCACATCCACATCGTGCCAAGTACCACTCGCAATACTCCACTCTTCGGTCCGGATCATCTTCATTAATAGCATGGACTAATCTTGGAATGTAACTTTTCCATTGACAGCGCTTCAAAATGCGTTGGACAGACGATTCTGAAATTCCTACCTCACGACTCGCTTGCCGCACAGATTTTCTTGGACTTTGGTGATACGTTTCCAGTACTCTTTTTTGCTTTGTGGGGCTTGTCGATGTCCGTGGTCTTCCGGAACGCTTCTTGTGGACATTCTGAACAGTTCCATCGGCTTCAAACTTATCTCTAATTCGAGTGATGGTAAGTCGCGTTGGTGGATCTGTTTGAAACTCCCTCCTAAACTGTCTTTGCACTTCAACTGCGTTTTCACACTTCCAGTAGCATTTTAGAATGAATTTCCTTTGTTCAAAGCTTAGTCTGACTGCCATTATTAATTCTAATGGGTTTAACTTGGAAAGAAAGAAACATCAATTGAGCTATCAGCTGTTAAAGTGTGTATACATTTTTTTGGGACGCCCTGTATATATATATATATATATATATATTATTATATATATATATTGAATTAAGTTAACCCAATATTTACGGTGAATGAAAACAATGAAGTTCACTTCTCTGACTTTAATTATTTCACTCCGATTTCACAATTTATAATGGAAAATTGGTAACGAAATTCCAAGTTTAAGTGTGACTAATGCTGAAGTTAACGGCTCAGTTGAACAAAAATTTCAGATTTTTGCACTTATTTCTTTTCCCCCCCCCCCCCCCAATTTCTTTTTTCCCGGTTAGGTCAACTGTACGCCCTTGACAATTGGTTAGGTTAAGTCATGATATTTTCGTATATGCAGAAATGCGGCGGGAAAAGGAATAAGTGGAATATTTTAACGAAAATATCATGACTTAACCTAACCAATTGTCAAGGGCGTAAAGTTGACCTAACCGGGAAAGAAGAAATTGCGAGAGAAAAAGAAATAAGTGCCCAGATTTTTACTGTTTCTTAAATTTACAGTTTACAGCAGCGGTTTAATATTTATAAAACGAGGTAGCGTCACTACACAATCAATTACCGAACCTGCGTGGTTAGGGGTACAGAAAAAGAACGAAGAACTGTCGTCGACGCTCCCAGGGTTTAAATAACCTCGGGGTAGGTGGAGACGATGTAAATTAAGTGCGGCCTTTTACGGGAGGAGCTTAACAGCGAGTGCCTATGATAGTACTTTACATTAAAATTTGGGAGGAATTATATTCAACTTACAATCGCAAATGAAAATATTTCACCGTGAAAACTTTCGGAAACCACTCACAACTGAAATAGTTTCTGTGGAGTCGGAATTTTTATTTTGATAATTTAACATAATTGTAGAGCCTGGAGGCGCCGGAATAGCGGGCATTAGGGTAAGGTTAAGTTTCCTAGAAAAGGATTTAGTTGAAAAGGGAACTATAGAGTGCACCTGAATTCTATAGTTGAGGGAAACAATTTAAGTGATTTTTTATAATAAGTTAAATACTGATCGGCGGAGGCTGAAATTTAGACTCTAAATGAGTGAGGATAAGAAAAGAAGGGTGGTATAGAGGTTGGCACAATTATGCTTTATCTATGGGAATGATTAAAAAGAGTTTTAGTAAAATTTAATTAAACAAATGGGAAATAATGACTTCTTATAAACGCTTACTTTGAATGTCATGATGCTGACTGTGACGTTGGAGAACGAGAAATGCGACATGCATATTTTCATATACGTATCGCATTTAGTGATTTCAGGAGATTACATGGGATTACATGGAGTTACTCGGGATTACTCGGGATTACATGGGATTACTTGCATACGAAAAACTGCAGCACATTGTGATGATATGACTAAGGGATTTCAGTTTAACATTGGGACGTAACAAACCAGAAAGGTTCGCAAGGTACACAAGGTTCTGAATGTAGCGGTCTGGGAAGTTTTAAACCCTAGACCCTATCCAAAAGCTGGGTCCTATCTGCTTAGCAGATAGCTGGTGAGGGAAGCTATATTTTGCGGCCTTTTTTGTCATTTACCATTACTTATTCGGACTATAGTGGATTTAATTTTCCAAGAAGAATTCCTTGCTCCATGCACGGTCTGTGTATAACACAAAAGTTTCTCAGGGGACCATTCTGAGTTGTATCATATATATATATATATATATATAATATATATATATATATATATATATATATAATTATATATATATATATGCGCCTCGGTGGTGTAGTGGTTAGCGTCGCTGACTACGAATCCATCACGGCAGCCGGCGCCGCAAAAACCCAGCTGTTCATCCTTCCACACAATAAAGAAAGTGGTTGGTAGATAAATGGGTACCCTAGGTGGCCTAGTAGTTAAGGCGCTGGGCTGCTGATTGGGCGTGGTTCGGATTCCACGTTAAACTGTAGGTCTAAGGTGGAGTGAAAAGCTTGACCTTCGTCAGAATGAACAATTCGGGCGGAAACTAACCAAAGGTTTATATATATACACTGCGTTCGCACTTATTAAGCAGATTACATTTTCTCCAATGTTTTCAAAAGTTTTCACCCGATTTCAATGAAATTTGTAGCAAATAATCACTATATATAGCAGCATTGATGGTATTCATTTCGATAAAATATTTTGATAATTAAAATAATTATCTCATTTTATTGAAAAATATGTAAAATATTGTGTTCCGAATTATTAAGCAAGTATTCTATTTACGGATCTAAATGGTGAAAATGGGTAAGAAGAAGGATTTAACATTAACTGAGAAAAGAAAAAATAGCCAAGTTACTCGCTGAAAATATAAAATCTATTGAAATTGGGAAGCGGTTTGGCAGGGCTTATCGAAGTGTAAACAAGTTTGTAGCGGAGGGTGCCAAACTGAGGCAGCGAAGTGATAAAGGAGCTATAAGAAAAGTGACAAGGCGGCAGATATCTGTAATCAAGCTCAAATTGCAAAGCATCCATTGTCCTCGAGTAAAGAGGTTTTTGAGCAGGCTGGCATACATAATGTACCAAGAACATCTCGATGTGGAATCCTCCAAACAATTGGTAAGACGTGTAAACCTACGATTCAGTCACCATTAACACCCAGGTACAAGAAGCAGCGTGTTGAATGGGCGCGTCATTACGTGAAAACAGATTTTAATACTGTATTGTTCACCGATGAATGAAAAGCAACCCTTGAGGAACTTGATGTTTGGTCAAGAAGATGGATTGCTGAGAGCCAATTTCTACCATCGAAATTAAGACGCCAACAAGGTGGAGGTAGTGTCATGTTTTGGACAGGATTGATAGGCAATGAAGTAGTTGTCCCATACAGAGTGCCTGATGGTGTAAAATGAATGCCCAGTCTTACACAAACTTTCTAAAAGAAAACCTCATTCCATGGTAAAGACTGACCCTTAGCAATCCATCTTCTTGACCAACCATCAGATCCCTCAAGGGTTGCTCTTCATTCATCGGTTAACAATACAGTATTAAAATCTGTTTTCACGTCCTGACGCGCCCATTCAACACGCTGCTTCTTGTACCTGGGTGTTAATGGTGACTGAATCGTAGGTTTACACGTCTTGCCAATTGTTTGGAGGATTCCACATAGAGATGTTCTTGGTACATTATGTATGCCAGCCTGCTCTAAAACCTCTTTACTTAAGGACAATGGATGCTTTGCAGTTTGCGTTTGATTATAGATATCTGCCGCCTTGTCACTTTTCTTATAGCTCCTTTATCACTTCGCTGCCTCAGTTTGGTACCCTCCGCTACAAACCTGTTTACAGTTCGATAAACTCTGCCAAAATGCTTCGCAATTTCAATAGATTTTATATTTTCAGCGAGTAACGACTATTTTTCTTTTCTCAGTTAATGTTAAACCCTCCTTCTTACTCATTTTCACCATTTAGATCCTTAATAGAATACTTGCTTAATAATTTGGAACACAATATTTTACATATTTTTCAATAAAATGAGATAATTATTTTAATTATCAAAATATTTTATCGAAATGAATACCATCAATGCTGCTATATATAGTGATTATTTGCTACAAATTTCATTGAAATCGGGGAAAAACTTTTGAAAACATTGAAGAAAATGTAATCTGCTTAATAAGTGCGAACGCAGTGTATATATATATAAACTAAAATCAGTGTAAAAGTTTTGTCCACAAAAAATATGCAAAAAAAAAAAAACGTACAAAATTTCGTTCATAGTGTGGTAAGGGCTGAAGCGATCTCCACTGACTCTGAACTATGTCTAAATCCTATTAAATATGTGCAGGAATTCTTTACACGTTTCAATATTATTGTTAATGATGACCCTAATTAAATATAATGCATCTGTTGTATCACTCTTTTATGTAATTATAAAATAATTTGGTATATATTGTGTAAATAAGTGGAAATAAAATTACTGGAATTCTCTCTAAAATGGAATTGTAATATTGTAACAATAATCACACGCCACTTTTCTCTCCCTCTTAGACAAACTGGGGGTTAAAAATTAATGTTTAGTAAAAAGGTTTTAGGTTTTTGCCTCACCCATGATAATCAGTACCATTTGTACCAGCTGATTTTCTCAGTTTGCACTGAAAGATACCCATTCGCAGAACGTTTTTATAATTACCTGAGCTGACTGGCTTACTCTTTTTTACTCATTAGCATAACAGCTTTATAGCTCGTTCCACTGACTGATTTTACGGTGTAAAACTGTTAAACAATTGCAAGTTTTGTTAAGTAAACTAGCCTCAAAGCCGGACTGTCAATTTGATCGACAGGCCATAACCTCGACACTTTAAAAAACTAACTTAACCTAGCGTAACTTGACTAAGCCTAACCTAACCCAATTTAACCCTCAACAACTTATGGATTTTATGTCACGTCGATCAAATGTCGTTAGCCCGCTCAAAGCCGTCAAATATTTGGACCTCTATCCATCGGATCGACAAGTCCACAACATCGACACTCTAAATAACTAAGTTAACTTAGCGTAACCTAACCTAACCTAACTTAATAAAGCTTAATAAGTGGCGATAGAATGCCAAATCGATTAGATGTTGTAATCCCGAAATATTTCAGGCGAAGATTTGTTTCGTGAGGCGTCTCCCTTTGACGGGTCTATATTTGTTCTCTGGATGGATTTTTGTTTCTGTGAAGACATTTCGTCAGCACAATATACGCTCTCATTTTCTGTGACTGTCCTTTTGAAGAAGGCAACAAATTTCTTTAATAAAAAAAATCACCTCACAAAAAAATAACACCGAAAGACTAATAATTACCTTTCTACTAACAAAACTAAGAGTGAAACGTTATTTCTGTACTGCATTGTGTAAAAGTGGCAAGGAGTACCCGGATTTCAAATGATGTGGCTGATACGACAGGGACTGGAAACCATCACAGAAGCTCATTTGCCACAAAGTGGCCAAGAATACTAGTACATATCAGAGTACTCGTATGTAGTGGACGTAATGATCACTTTTTTGGCAAAATGCACGGAATTCTACAACGGAATTATATAATGCTGTGAAGCGGTGGCATTTCTGCAAGTAACTTATTTTCATTTTAAGCTTCCGTTGAATAACTCTTCTAGTCGCATTATCAGTGCGTTGAGTCGTTATCCGTAGCCTGCCAGATTTTTATTTTGGCTTGCACTATCCATCCTTCAAAATACTCCTTTTGATCTTGCACACTGCTGACTGAGATATCTGAAGTCGGGAGGCGACCTTTCCTTTTATAATACTTCCACATGGCTTCGCTAATCTGGGAAAATTTCCGTTTTTCTGCCATTTTTACCCTGTATAAATTAGAAATTCATTAGGTAATGCGGACGAGTTAAAGGAATAATTATGAATTTGCATTCTTTTCTCGAGCTATACCAGCATTAGTAATATTTAAATCGTTGGCGTGTCATTAGGATAATTGATTAAGCATGAAATAAATTTAAGAGTATTTGATTCAGACGCCAATATCTTGAAAAATATACATAAAATTAATACAAATAATAAATAATATTAAAACAACTAAATTCTAAACACAATTAAATGTATAAGCTTTAAATTTTATATCATTATTTAAAATTTATAAAAAAAAAATGCAGAATAATACCCAAATTCTACATTTCTCAAATCAGCCTCCAGCCTTTGACTTTTGGTTTTCACCACTTTGAGGATAAAAAGCTATTCCTGTAATACATAACTTTGTATTTCTACATTTTAACATGTGTTTCACTTCATGAGGCAAGGTTCATTTCATAATAAGTATTATTTTTTGACTTTAGAGTATAGTGAATGTTAACTTGTGACGAAAAAGGACATCTTCCCTAAAATTGTGATCTTAAACCTTTGACCACGACGCTATTTTACACTGAACACTAACCTAAAAATAGGGCTGTTCTTTCTACATGGTCTTCCATCTTCTGTTTTATGTCTAAAAAGGAAGTTACGTAGATGACAAGAACTATTCAACTAACAAAACTTTATATATATATATATATATATATATATATATATTCGCCTCAGTGGTGTAGTGGTTTGCATCGCTGACTACGAAGCTATCGGCCCCGGGATGGAGACCTGGTGACGGCAGCCGGCGCGCAGCAAAACTCAGCTGTTCATCCTTCCACACAATAAAGAAAGTGGTTGGTAGATAAATGAGTACCCTGGGTGGCCTAGTGGTTAAGACGCTGGGCTACTGGTGGGGCGTGGTTCGGATTCTACGTTAAACTGTAGGTCTTAGGTGGAGTGAAAAGCTTGACCTTCGTCAGAATAAACAATTCGGGCGGAAGCTAACCAAAGGTAACCAAAGGTGTATATATATATATATACGAGTATAAATGAAGGAGATTGCAGGCACCAATCAACCAGGGAATTACTCCGGAGTTTACTTTAGACAGGAGACAGCGGGTGCTGGAACTCCCGTTTCTCCTGTCACTATCCTCCTTAGTTGATCTTTTTCCGCGTTTTGTCTACCCTGTGAGCACACTGAGCAGTCCAGCATGCTCTCAGATACACACTTCTCCCTCTATCCCTCACTATACATACATGCATCTTACACACTACACAATATTTTCAAAATTAAAACAAAAGGTACCGTCTTTAAGAAATTCAAATTTCCAATCTGCTGAACACCACCTATCATCCGCTAAACCTCACCTTCTGCTCATCACTGAAACTCAGGTTCTGAGACGACTGACAGCAACTCCTTTTTGTACCTTCCTACTTTCTCTACATTCAATTTTATTCTAAAGGTGAATGTTGTGTATATGTACGCAACGACCTAACATGCTCTCGCATTCCCAAACTTGAATCTTCCGAATGCTACACCCTCTAGCCACGGCTTACATGCCAATCTCAAACTAAATACATCTGTAGTCCAAAGACTGTTTAAAATGGCACCGCTGAAAGTGAAAAGTGGAAGTGAGGTGCCGAAGAATGCTTGTACATATTTACATATACGCGAGCTCAAATAGTTCCGCCAGTCGATTGGTCGTTTGTTAAATCGCGTAAACGCTGAGCACGGTCACGTATACCGAATAACGTTCCCTATTTTGTCGATGAGCAAATCCGCGTAAATCGAGTTCACGTATAAAGAGGACTTACTGTACAGTACATGTGTATATATATATATATACACACGAGTATATATTAGATGGATAATAGTTTATTCACTTCACTTGGGAATATTTTTTACACTTGGTTTAACCTTGGTTTTGCTTCCACCCTAATTGTTCATTCTGACGAAGGTCAAGCTTATCACTCCGCCTTAGACCTACAGTTTAACGTGGAATCCGAACCACGTCCCACCAGCAGCCCAGCGTCTTACCACTAGGCTACCCAGGGTATCCATTTATCTACCAATCCATTTTTTTTTATTGTGTGGAAGGATGAACAGCTCGGTTCGGTTCGGTGCCTGCCGTCACCGGGTCTCGATCCCGGGGCTGATGGATTCGTAGTCAGCAACGCTAACCACTACACCACTACACTGGTATATCATTATACGGTATATTAATAGGTTCTAGGTAAATTCCACCGCGGAAAATTCCACCACGGTAAATTCCACCAGGTAAATTCCACCAATGGTAAATTCCACCAAAGTAAATTCCACCAGGTAAATTCCACCAATGGTAAATTCCACCAAAGTAAATTCCACCAGGTAAATTCCACCAGGTAAATTCCACCCCAAATTATTTAAAATAAAATATGATTTAAATAAGTAAAATGTAAATATTTTATTCATATGGGTACAAATAGAAGAATACAACGAATATTACAATAATTTATGGTGCTCTTCCAATATGTGCTCTACCGCGAAATTTACATTCCAATACGTGATCTACCTTAGATTATTCGGATTAGCAGCAGGTACGTTAGTTAGCCTTATAAGGCTAACTAACGAAAATATCACGACTTAACCTAACCAATCGTCAAGGGCGTATAGTTGACCTAACGATTGGTTAGGTTAAGTCATGATATTTTCGTTAGTGCTAATCCGAATAATCTAAGTTAATATTTACATTTTACTTACATTACTTAAATATGATTTAAATAAGTAAAATGTAAATATTACCTTAGATTATTCGGATTAGCACTAACGAAAATATCATGACTTAACCTAACCAATCGTTAGGTCAACTATACGCCCTTGACGATTGGTTAGGTTAAGTCGTGATATTTTCGTTAGTTAGCCTTATAAGGCTAACTAACGTACCTGCTGCTAATCCGAATAATCTAAGGTAGATCACGTATTGGAATGCAAATTTCGCGGTAGAGCACATATTGGAAGAGCACCATAAATTATTGTAATATTCGTTGTATTCTTCTATTTGTACCCATATGAATAAAATATTTACATTTTACTTATTTAAATCATATTTTATTTTAAATAATTTGGGGTGGAATTTACCTGGTGGAATTTACCATTGGTGGAATTTACCTGGTGGAATTTACTTTGGTGGAATTTACCATTGGTGGAATTTACCTGGTGGAATTTACCATTGGTGGAATTTACCATTGGTGGAATTTACCTGGTGGAATTTACCATTGGTGGAATTTACCTGGTGGAATTTACCGTGGTGGAATATACCGTGGGGGAATATACCGGCCACCATATTAATAATACAACCTAAGATGCTGGAGCCGGTCTGGACCAGAACGGTCCAGAATCCAAATATGTTTATTTCAAGCAGTTAAGTCACAAATTGTACCAGAAATGTTATTCGAGTATTATTCGTATTACATACGAGTATTAAATCAAGCAAGTAGTTTGGTTATAAAACTCACACGATATACTTGAGAAAGGTTCAGAAAGAGTGAAAAATAGTGGTCCGGACTGGTCTGAACCGGTCCAGCATCCAAACATGCTTATTTCACACAGAAACGTTTTGTTCGTATTATATATTGAAGCAAGCAAGTAGTTTGGTTAAAATTCACACTACATGCTTGCGGAAATTGAAAAATAATGGTTCGGACTAATCCGAACTGGTACATTTGCATCATTAATATAGAAAATTCGCTACCTAAAGGAAATTACACGAATCAATTAAATTAAGTGATTACTTAATTACATTACATTAGATTAAAGTGCTTTGAAATGAATGGAAAACATTTTAGCTATTTATGATATGGGGTCCATAAATAAATGCATATAATATGAGAAAACTGTATGTGACTTATAACAACAAATTCAGGTTGTCGTTAAGAATTCGTAAGTGTATAAATGGTGCTCCTTATAGATACGCGTAGTGCCGTCTCGGTTGTTTGTAGCCAATAATGTACGTAACTGTGACTGGGACCGTTCAAGTATTTCGTAACACACCGAGGTAGGGCATGGTTCAGATTAATAAGTTAATCATTGTTTCGAATTTAATCATTAATTAATCAAAAAATATTTTTAGAAAATTATGAGAAATAATTAATTTTCCTCATAATTTCACCATCATTTTACCTTAAATTTTATAATGTATCATTTGAATTTGGCACCTTTTTGCGTGTATAAACTGTCTAATCCGCCCATGCCTGATTTCTTGAACTAAAGCGAACTAAATGTTTGAGCAAAATGTTTTCTTCGGTCTTACCTCACGCAACAGAAACAATAAAACTCTTTCTTACTCTTTTCAGAAGTATTTAATTTTTAATCAGTTAATCAATGATTATTATAAAATTTCATCATTAATCACTTTTTCCTAAAAATTATTAATTAATCATGCCCTATGCCGAGGGGAGCCCCGCAAACATTGTCGAGCCGGCAGGGATGCCACCAATGTTCCCTCTAATTATTTTTAGTCCGTGTGCGCAAGAAATTTTCGTTGTGCGTACATTTAGATTCATGGTAAAAAATTGTGCAAACTTTTCTGACCGCCATTATCTTCAAAATGAAATATATATAAATATTAAATACTTAATAAATATTATTTCCATAAGGTGATAGCTCGATCATTACGGTACTATTAAATGGATATTAAAAAACTGTTGACGATATTATATATTCTTAAAAAAGAAAACATTTTATCCATCCTAAAAATAGGAATAAAATAAAAAATAGTAAAATAAAATTCAACAAAATAAAGAAATAAAATAAAAATAACATTAATTGAAAATGACTATTTTAGTTATCATTTCTCAAAACAATTTTTAGCATTTAGCAATTTAAAATAGACTATCAAGATTAATACATGATTTTATCCATTCACAAAATAGGAATAAAATAAAAAGTAATTTTATTTTTTATGAATTATGAGATAATTACTATTCGTTTTTATGCAAAAATAAGAACGAGAAGATTTATATTCAATGCGTTAATGTAAAAGAAAAAAATGCAAATACATAGAGTAAAAAAAATCCGTATTGCATAATTGCGCGGACGTCGGCGAAGTCGAGCGGAAGAGGTTAATACTTAAAAAAGCGACTATAGAGTATGTTGATGCAAATGGTCAAACCTTGTGTGACGGTATATTTTTGAAATTACAGTACTTCATTTACTGTCGTGACTCATGATACGCTTGAGCCTGTGCGCATTTTATTTTGCTGTGTGCGCGGGTTTCACAACGCGTGTGCGCGCGCACACGCGCACACCTTAGAGGGAACATTGGATCATGCACCCCTTGGGATTTATCCCAAGATTTGGCATTTTCAGCGATACCTAGGGATATTGGGATTTCTTTAAACAAATATAGCAAATCTTGGGATTTTAATCTTGGGATATATATATATCTTGGGATTTCTTGGAATTTTTACGAGTGGATCTTGGTTTTTTTTTAAATTTCTGAGTGGCATCCCTGATCGAGCAACGACTGTAGAATAAGACTAGACTTTGGCTTGATATTATTAAGACTTCAATAAAATAAAGACATTATTTTAAGAAAGTTAATTATAACAATATAAATAGCTTTAAACCGTATATAAAAGTATTCTAACTTGCTTCATATATTACAAAAAGAGGCTAGAATAAGAGTAGACTTTGACTTTAGTTAAATTTCTATCGTAAATGGCGAGACTCTCTATTTATCATGAATGTATATGTATTAAGTAAATATAAAATATAACTTCATATCTAAAATGTATTATTTTGTATTTCTGTATTTTTTAATATTTCAAGGTATAATATATGCATTTTCATCACTCTTTGTCATAAATTTAAAAATTTTGCGATGAATATGCAATCAAGACTGCGGATTATGTAAAAGAGTTCATTCAGATATTAAAATGTCCGATGAAATATCCGCTTCAGATTTAAAAATGGAGTATAAATCTCACTAAATAATAAACTTAGACTTACTTTTCACATGTTTCAGCAGGTTAATTGAGTTACAATAAAATTCACTTTAAATTTTAAAAGAAGCCATATATATATATATATATATATATATATATATATATATATATATATATATATATATATATATATATATATATATATATATATATATATATATATATATATATGAAATGAAAATTAATGAAAATGAATCAAATGAAAAGGTTTATTGGCAGACTATATAGTTCATATGACAAATATTATTAATACAATGCCAGTTCATATACTAAGGATAGAAATATATACAATTGAATATATATATATATATATATATATATATATATATATATATATATATATATACCTCGTTAACCTCGTTGCGGTTTCGTGCGTCGGTCTCTCTTCACACGAAGGTCGAGCTGGTGGCCCCGCCTCTAGTCCTGGCTTGGTGGAGGAGAGAATTACTCTCTTGCGCTCTCCACCGCACATAGCCAGGTACACCCGGCTCATCTGGTACCGTCTTCAGCCAGGCATCTAGTCTTCTCTTGAAGACTTCAGTTTTGACCCCTGTAACGTTTGTGAGGTCCTTAGGAAGCTGGTTAAAAAGTCTTGGCCCCTTGACAACCAAACTGTTGTCCCTTGTCGGCCCTTTAATTTGGGAACACTACATATTCTACCTTTCCTATTGCCCGGCGTTGTTTGGATGGTAACTGGGTTTAGTTTGAGGTTTGGTACCAGTTTTTCGATCATTTTCCATATGCAGATTACGGTATACCTCTCTCTTCTTCTTTCCAGGGAGTACAGATTTAGTTTACGTAGTCTTTTCCAGTAGTTGAATTCTTTGCAGCCATCAATCTTGGCTGTGAAATGTCTCTGCGTTTCTTCTAATTTATTAATTTCTTCCTTTTTATATGGGGACGTCAAGAGTGAGCAGTATTCAAGTTTTGGTATGACCAGTGTTCTCAGCAGGGGAATCATTACTGTCTTGTCCCTCCTTTTGAACGTTCTTAGTACCTGTCCCGCGACTCTTTTTGCTTTGTTTATTGCTATCTGATTTTGTGTCTCGAATTTGGCATCATCGGTCATTATTACCCACAAGTCGACCGCTTTCGTGCTTCTCTGAATTTCCTGTTTATCTGGAGCATAATATGCAGTCTGTTTAATTTCCACATTTCTACCATATCTCACGAGCTGAAATTTCTCCGTGTTAAATGTCATATTGTTGTCTTCGGACCATTTGTATCTTTTGTTTGTGTCCCTCTGCAAAGCCTTCATTTCATTTGCCTCGCTGACTTTTCTGCTGATCTTTGTATCGTCCGCAAATGATGTTACTATACTGTTGCTGTTAACTCCACTGTCGATGTCTGTTAGCATGATAATGAACAGGAGTGGGGCCAGCACTGTACCTTATGGCACTGAACTGCGTACTTTTGATTCTGATGATGATATACCTTGAATTTTGACAACCTGTAGTCGTTCTCTGAGGAAGCTATAAATCCATTTTCCCACTTTGACTGTTATTCCCATATGTTTCATTTTATGTGCTTTATACCATGATCGTATTTGTCGAAAGCTTTAGCAAAATCCACTTATATGACATCATAGTTTTCATTGCCTTCAAATGCATCTAAGATATTGTTATTAATGCTCTATAAGTTGTGATAAGCATGATCTTAAGATCGGAATCCATGCTGATTTTCGTTGAATCTTTCCAGTGTCTCCAAGAAGTCATAGATTTTCTCTCTGACTATTCTCTCAAATATTTTCGTGAGGTGGGACGTCAATGACACTGGTCTATAGTTCTTTGCTTGAGAGCTATCCCCGCCTTTATATATTGGGACAATGTTTGTTTGCTCTTTTCAAAATGCTCGGTATTTCCCCACTGTCTAAGGATCTTCTCCAGATCCAGTATAAGGGTGTAGCTATTTCATTTTTACAGTTTTTAATTAATAGTGCGTTCCATTTGTCCGGACCTGCAGCTGAATGTGATTTCATTTGTCCTATAGTTCTCGCTACATTTTCTGGGATAAAATCAAGGTCTGTTATACATTCTCCTTGCAATTTCTCTTCGAAGAATGCATCTATGTCAGGTATCACTTTGTCACTTTTTGGGGTACTGAAGACCGATTCGTACTTGGTTCTCAATGTTTCAGATATTTCTTTTAAATCGTCTGTTAGTTCATTATTCCCTTTCCTTAAGGGCCTGATAGTAGCGCGCGTTTTTGTTTTTCTTTTCGCATAGCTGTAGAAGTATTTTGGATTTTCCTTTATTGCTTCTACCGCCTTTTCCTCTTCCCTCTCTGTATGGCCCTTCATCAGAGTTTGTATTTCCCTATCGATATTCCCCAGTTTTTCTTGTATTACTTTCGTGACATTGTTGTCTCCGCAATTTGCTAACTTCGTCGCTACTCTCTTTCTTTTGCAGAATATTCTTCTCTTTTGCCTCTCTAGCCAGTTCCTCTTTCCTTTTGGCTGTGCTTTTGGAGCATATTTTTCCAAAATTCTCAACGTCTTTTCTTCCAAGGTTGTTAGCATTTCCTCAGTTGTCTTTAGGGTTTCTCCTTATACGCAGCTTTCTTCATCCCGAGAAATCCCGGAATTCCCGGAAAAATGAAGCCAATTCCCGGGATCCCGGGAAATCCAGGAAATGGTTGTATATTTAAGAGAACGGTAATTTTTTTTATTGTTCAGTGATAAAATACCCTTTTAGAATTGGCATAACCAATTACTTATGCCTAGATGACCACTTTTGCATTGTAATACTTGAATTGAGTTTACCAATCAGTGGTAGCTATTTATTATTTATTAAACAATATTTATCATGCTATTCATCTGCAGGGGACAAATAAAAGGCTGAAATATTATATTCCTTTAATTATAATTAAGTGCATTTTCAAATAAAAAAAGAAAAAGAAAAAGAAACTTCATTCAAAACAATAATTTATACCTTTTATCTCAACATATTTTATCTTAAAATATTTAGCCAATACAAAAAAATAAAAATAAAATAAACTTCATTAGAAAAAATAATTTCATCCTTTCATCTTAAAACATTTTATCTTAAAATATTTATCTTAAAATATTTAAAGAGTCAATCAACATTTTAAAATAGCTTCTTAAAAACATAAACAATCGATACTTCTATCACTAAGACGAGTTCTCAACTTGGTGATAAATAAACCTGCTGCAGAAAAGGCTCTTTCTGATTCAACAGAAGTTGGCGGAATGGTTTTCAGTGCATCAAATAAATTCATGATGTTTGAAGTTCTGTTCCCTATTGTCTCGAATAACTGCAGTTCTTGCTTCAAATGCTTGCTTAAACTCTGAGCAAGATGAGTTACCTGCGATCGGTAGATAATATATTGAGACTCGGCTCATTGTATTATGCTCAGCGCTAGCGACATTCCCTCGGCCAGTTTTTGGTATACGGGCCCACTTTTAGATTGCTCTAAGTTGCTAATGCTAGTAGGTGTTCATTTAAGAAAGCGGAAAAGTAGAATAAAATGTGGTAAATATTATGCAGTTTTCTTTAATTCTACCAAGAGCCTTCTAATAACAAAAGAAAAAACAAATAAATCAATAAAAATAAATTAAGTAATTTTAAAATTCCGGGATTTTCCGGGATATTTGTCCAATTCCCAGGATTTTCAAATCCAATAAAAACAGCCGGGATCCTGGCTGTTCTCCACTCTATTTGGGCCATGTGTGATCTGATTTCTTCCCAATTTATGGTCTTGGAGTTTAGGTTAAAAGCCCCAAATTTGCTTCTTCCTTCCGCATGTGTATTGTCTTTTAAAGTTATCGCCATATTTGTTGATAACTCGATATAGCCATTTATCTACCAACCAATTTTTTTTTTAATGTGTGGATGCTAACCACTACACCGAGGCACAGTTATATATATCAGGGGTCGGCAACCATACCTTCTGTATGGTATTTTAAAGATATCATGAGACCTAAATCAGTGTTAAGAGCTGTATAGGTCTAAATATTGACACCAAATAAACATGTAAACATGAAAATAAAATTGTATGTATTAATTTTCTCTTTTATTTAGATATCTCAATTAGTTGATATTTTTGAGGGGGCCCCGCACAAGTTTATTTACCCTGGCCCCACACACCCCTAGAACCGGCCCTGTATATATATATATATATATATATATATATATATATATATATATATATATATATATATATATATATATATATTCTTTCAACAGGCAACCATTCCCAATCTTCTGTATAATTAGTCTTATTACAATCTGGTAAGAAACTTTACAATTCTGTTCCACCTAAACCATTTTATATTTTACTCATCATCCATACTTTTATACTTTATATCATTTAACTTTTAATAAAATTTGAAAACCCACAAAACTCATGGTATGGTATGGTATGGTATGGCATGGCATTGCCTTTTAATATGTATTCATATTAAATATTATGTTATTCATATAACATGGTTATGACATTTTCGTCTCATCAGTTTCCCGCCTCTTACTGACTGTCTTCAATCCTTCTCTCTGTCTTCGTCGCAAAGTTGCTCTCTTTACTATCGCTATTATACGGACACTGCTCTTCTGAACTCTCTAACTTCATGCTTCCTCCATTAAGGAGAGCACACAGCACCAGACTTTCGACACATTCTCATTCCTTTTCTGTCCAACTCTCTCTAACGCAAGGACTCAACCGGTCGACTTTGAAACAATCTTTCTTAATCTATCTTTACCAAAGTCTACGACTTCCAATCTTTCAAACGTAGAGTGTCCAGATATCTTGAAAACCCTGGACCTTGATTTTGGCTCTTTTCTTCTTCTATGAGGGGGGGGGAGAGGCGTTTTTGTGGGCATTCGCCCTTGACCCCTCCTTCCTGCATTAAAAAAAATTTAAATATTAAAAAAAATTGATACTATTAAAGTGGAAATACTTTAATAAAGAAATTACAAAATTAGTTGTCTTTTTGCCAGTTTCGTCCTCATTGAGATTGGTGGTTTCTCGTTTCATAAAGAATTTCCTAATATCCACGTTGTTTTCATTCTGGGAAAAGGATGTAAAACGTTCTCAAACTTTTCAAATTCCTTAAACGAACTTATCAACTGAACTTTGCTTTTATTTTAATCTATTAATAACTCTGAAAAGAGAAAAAGTTAAATATTTGAGGGAAAGTCGATAATAAATTGTGTCATTATAACACAATATATAATTAATCACTGGCCAACAAAATTAAACTTTTTTTCTCATCACAAACATGATCACACTTTTCTTAATGCATGTTTCGCGCTGATTCCGAATCTGGTTTTATTGTTTTTCTAGCACGTATAGTTATATAGATACACTGGTTTTGATATTTTTAAGTTTTTGATATTGCTATAAGAAAATTTATGGATGTATAGATCACACTTAGGAATGCTAAACAACAAATACATCATATACCTTATTCAATGTACTTATAAATAAAGAATATATACATTATTTTATTAAAAGCGCTGTGAGTGTGATTTCCTTTTGTAAATTTGGCCTGGATTGTCATGATACAGCATCCAACAATGGTTCGCCATCATGCTTTCATTCCAATATCCTTGGTAGCGCTTCTCCATCATCTGAATATCTTGATGGAAGCGCTCTCCTTGCTCGTCACTCACTGCACCAAGGTTTTCAGGAAAGAAATCTAAGTGGGAATGCAGGAAGTGAATTTTTAACGACATTCGACACTCCATTTCTTTGAAGGCATCAAGGAGGTTCTTGACTCCATCCTTATACGCAGGTGACTTGTTGCTTCCAAGAAAGTTTTCACATATCCATTTGAACGCCAGCCAAGCCTTCAATTCCAGCGGACTTAGGACTTTTTCAAATTCAGTGTCATTCAAAACCTCCCTTATTTGTGGCCCAACAAAAATTCCTTCCTTCAATTTTGCTGCAGTAACCTTCGGAAATTTCCTTGAAAGATATTGGAACCCTTCAGAATTGACTTTACCCATTGCTTTAACAAAATTCTTCATTAAACCAAGTTTAATGTGAAGAGGTGGCAGATAGATCTTTTGGGGATCCACTAAAGGGACAGACTGGACATTGCTTATCCCTGGGACATATGTATACCTAAGTGGCCAGTCACTTTTGGTGTAATGTTCTATAGTGGCGCGACTGTCCCACAGGCAAAGGAAGCAACAAAATTTTGTGAATCCTGACTGCATACCCATAAGCATTCCTATAACTTTTAGATCTCCACAAACATTCCATTGATGACTGTCGTATTTGATTGCCTTAAGTAGTATATCCATATTGTCATATGTCTCTTTTAGATGGACGGAATGGGCAATGGGGATGGATGGCATTATATTACCATTATGCAGAAGAACTGCTTTCAGGCTTCTCTGCGACGAATCAATAAAGAGGCGCCACTCAGATGCCACGTACGTCTGAGATATGGCTGTAAATAGTCCATTGATGTCATGGCAATAACAGAGAGGACCGTCTACTGAAAAGAATGCTGTTAATTCAAAATTCCGCTTTCGGTAGTAACTAATACGAACATTGTTCTCAAGTAAATTGTTCTCCTTTAGTCTTGAGGCGAGAAGCTCTGATTTCTCTTTAGACAGCGATAAGTCTCTAACAAGATCATTCAACTGTCCTTGGGTTAACTTTTTAGGCTCTAAGTGTCTACCTTCAAAAGTGTACTCTGGTTCTGTAGATGGTCCGGAAACGCCAGTTGCACCTTCATCACTTTCCATGTCATCTATGATAGAATCTAGCCTAGCACTTGGGGGAATTGGAATGGGCAATGTTTCATCATGTTTTACTGGTCTATGTGCTGAATCCAAGTTTGGATATACAATCTGGTGTTTGTTCTTGGCAGAAAACCCCATTAAGTTCACACTACAAAAATAACAGTCTTCATGATGATCTCTCGGCTCCCTCCATATCATGGGTATGGCAAATGGCATTGAAGCTTTTTTTTGTTAAGCCAATCACGTAATCCATTTGAACAGCCAGAACAGATTTGATGTGGCGCCCATGGTTTATCTTGGTCACCTAGATGGCAACCAAAGTATAGCTTGTATATTTTCTTAATGTCGGTTGTAATACTTCGTCGCTGTGTTTTAGTTGTCAACTGGCCGCATACGAAACAGAACTTGTCGGGGTCATTCTTACATTGTCGAGGCATGTTGACTGACCTGAGCAAACTATAAATTCAAAAAAAATGTACACCAACTTGACACAACAAGTTCTTGGACTGGACTGATCTTTTGACACACAAAGCACGGCGTTGTTGCCTGAATCACAATGCTGCTAGACGTAAAAGCTCACACCTGAAATACATAAGATGTATAATTAAGATAATTGAAATAAATAAGATGAATAAACTAAAAAAACACAATAAAATAAACACAATCAAATGTTGAAATATTAGTATTTTGCCTATTTAAAATGGTTAAATCTGTGTAGTTATATATATGCCTTCATCTTGAAAACTATACGTGCTAGAAAAAATCTGAATGCAGTTTTGGAATCAGCGTGAAAAATGCTATCGAGCCACCACAAAGTTTACTCTGATGAAAAATCTTTGTTGACCAGTGTTATTATTGCCATCGTTCGGTTCATTTCCATATTTCTTATTCCGAAAGATAACATTGTAAGTTTCAAGGACTTTTTATATCATAATTGTTTAACGATTCTAACTTAACTCCTAATATAAACTTTAAATGTAACTTGTTATTACACTTTCAAAAAACATCTATTAAAGTAATTAATTATTTTTTAAATTTGTCAGTACCTATAGATAAAGTGGCTCGTGTCACTCGGAGGAACAAATATAGAAGAGGCGATATGTGATATGATTCTTCCATACTATTCTTGAAAATGAAGCGAACGGGAAAAATTTTGAATGTCGCTTTTCTTAAATGCAAAAGAATACTTTATTAAGATTGTCTTTTAAGTAAAATTCTTTAACGATTTTATTCTTCCTTTGACATTATATTGTCCAAATTTCAAGACACTGAGTTCGTCAATGTAATAAATTGCGAATGTCTAGTAACGGATTGATTATATATTTATTAACAATGTTTACACGAAGTCGAAAAATAATTTTTCTCCTCAAAAAATAGCATTTTATCTCATACAAATTCAGTCATAAATTATATTCTTTCGTTGTATAATAAATAATATTTATAAAGTAAATAAATTATTCAACATTAAATCTATTTGGCAGCCATAATTTCTCCTTGTTCCAAATATTTTCCATTTTTATTCCGATGTTATTTACGAACGAGGGATCACCTTTAGCAACAACATCATTAAATCTACGGATGAAGACGTACGGGAGTATACGATACATTGGCTCATAGAATGAAAAGATCACATCCACAATAATCTGTGGAGGAAAGGGCATCGCCAACAGTCGCAAATGAGACTCAATAAAGGTAACGAGCTTAGTTTTAGTAATCGTATTAAAAGAATCATAAAAACGTGCTTTTGATACTTGGTTTGTCTTTAAGTTATTTTGAGATTAAACGTGCTTTTATTGTTCGCTTTTAAAGAACGTGTTCCTCTTTTCTTAGCTTTTTTTAGTGTTTACAGTCGGTCGATGCTTACGCTGAAATTCATTCGTCACACTGTTGTTACTGTGAAATATATATATCAGTGTTAACCAACTTCTTTTTATTTTTTTTAGTGGAATAGAAACTATGATAATTAAAACCCACTCTAATAGACAGAGTTTATTTCCACAACAGTTTCGATGCCCACTGACATCCTCTTCGGGTGGATACAGAAAAACGAATGGATACAGAAAAACGAATTCGTTTTTCTGTATCCACCCGAAGAGGATGCCAGTGGGCATCGAAACTGTTGTGGAAATAAACTCTGTCTATTAGAGTGGGTTTTAATTATCATATTTTGACCTTCACGTAGAAAAAAGTGAAGTTTTTTGCATTGGAATAGAAACTCTTTTTTGCAAAATGTTTCTAATTTTTCTTTTAGATGAAAGCTTATGGGATGTAACGCTACTGTGCAAAAATGGTTTTAAAATTGGATATGATTTATTTTTGAAAATGCAATTTTTTTCTCAGGTTGCTTTCGTTTTTACAAAATACTTTCGCTATTACAAAAAGGTAAATGAGTAAAAATTGCTTTCCTTTAGTTACATTTAATTATAATAATCTTATAGTACTATATATATATATATATATATATATTATATATATATATATATATATATATATATATATATATATAATATATTATATATATATATATATATAATATATATACACAAACTATTATAGAAAAAAAATTAGGTTGTTCTTACCATTAATGGTAGCAGTGTTAACTATATGAGGAAACAATTATATATTGAACATTAATTAAGCAAGTAATTTTTCCATTTTCTGATTTGTTTCCGGATGCTACATTAGTGTCGAACAAATTAAATAATTTGCTCAGTACATGAAATTGGAAAATTGGGAAATTGGGACAATCTAAATGTCCTTTAACGAAAGCCTATGTTGAGATAAATATGTGAAGTAATCAAGAAGCTCAGACATTCCAACGTTTAACGAACTATGCGAAGTATATTTAGTGTAAAAAAACTAAAATGCGCCTGCACTGCGCCCTCGATATATGCGTCTTCAGCATATGCGAATTCGCTCTTATGCGAAGACCCTATTTCTACCAAGAATTCAGTATATGCGGACAAAATTCGCATTTATGCGCCACCTAGTGTGAAATATTGCTGAGCCACTGAGCGCACCGACGTGTTCCCGCCAAACAACAACAGTCTCGCATAAACCGTTATAGCGTGTTGGTGTGTGTGCGTTGTGCTCTAGACTGTGTTGTGTTTTTCACTATTTTTTAGTGCTTTTTCCAGTGCTTTTTCGTTGGTATCGTATGTCTTATTAGGCTTACTATATCCTTTAATATTTATACTGTACAGTATGATGTAATATAGCATTACTGTTATCTTGTTGAATGTTTTTGGTATAAAAAAGTGGCATATTTATTATTGGGGGTGCCGGGAGGGTAAAAAAAAAACTGGTTGTGGAACACATCCCTATTTTTTTTCATTTAACTATAAGTTCGATATATGCGAATTTGCATTATGCGAGGTTTTAGCAGAACCTATCCCTCGCATATATCGTGGGCGCAGTGTATATTAAACAAATCAGACCGCAGTAAGTATTATCTGTAGGCATAGGCCTGTGCGATTAATCAAAAATGTCGATTCGGGTCGATTCAGTAAAAGAATTGAAACCCGACCCGACTTAGAGATAAAAAATTTCGATTCTTCGATTCGCTAACTGTAACCTGTCGAGACGATAAACTGGCACTACCCGAAAACCATGGAATGTCGAAACCGTGGAATAACAACTGAAAAAATAAATAAATATATATATATATTATATTATATGTAATATAATAATATAATAACGTTATAAAATAGTTGGATATTTGAGAGATTACGCTTTTATAAAGATCTGAGTGCGCTCAATGCGCATGGTCAGCTTTTGATTTTATGATGTCATAGAATCACGTGAGCGCGCCTTGTGGTGTGACAAGTTTGGACCGGTTCTTTGGGTTCAGTTGTTTATTACGCTTTTCAGTATGTTGTTGCTGGTGCATGTATGTTGTTCTGTTGGTGCTGGTGCGTGTAAATTGTAAAGTATAGGTGAGTGCAGTGCACAGTCGCAGTCGAATCGAATCGAATTGAGAATCGAAAACAAGTGGCCGAATCGAATCGAAATAAAAATATCCGAATCGCACACCCTTAGTAGGCATCATTAGATAATTCAGTTCTGTAGACAGCATTAGATATTATCTGTAGTCACAGTCAACATTCGATATCAAGTATAAACAACTTTAGGTATTATCTACTAGTCCCAATCTGGAAAACACTAACATAATCCATTAGTTATTTGATAGTCATTGTCTATAGTTTTACTAGAAAAATCGAGACTTCTATAGTATGTCGTACGAAAATGTTTACAGGGTTGGGCTTTTAGCCTAACCTAATATCAGACTTCCAGAACTTTGAGCTTTTTCATTATTTTAAACTAAGCCATAGCATAAGGGAGGATCAAAGTTATCTGCTTGATTCTGCCAACTACGTACTCTTAGTATATTTGTAGGGTTTAAGCAAATATAATATATATTAAAAAATACGAAACTGGCACTATTTTCAATTATTTATTGCGTTATCCCGCCAAATGAATCATAGTTGGAAACGGGTCAGCGGGTTACGGGTCTGCCGATCACTTGGGAGTGAGTTCAAGACGGGTCGAGGTGGGTCACGGGTCATGAGGTTGACCTGCCTGACCCGAGAGTAGGTCAAGGCGGGTCAATGCTGTAATTAGGTGGGGCACAAATTTCCAGTCGAATTTTAAAAAGTTATTGTTTTTGCGTGTCGACAGCTTGTAATTATAGTTACATATAAGTTTGTTATAGCATACCAGTATAGCGTTACACTAACAGCTAAGACGGATTTACGCAGAGGAGAGACATTTCAGCTTATTGAACGCAAGTAATATCATACAGTACGTCCACAGCGCGCACTTTTGGCACACGGAGCAGAAGAATTACTGTGCATCGCTTTGGAGTATTAAAAGAACTTCCAAATTACTTTTCACTGAAATAATCATTACTGTCTTATGTAATGGAAGCTCATGTGTGAATCAGTTTGTATTTGTGTATCAAAATAAATATTTTGCATTTTGATACAAAGTTTACTTTCTGATGTATTTTGAAAAAGTTTTGTTCAATGTTGTGTTTAGGTCAGCAGGTTTGCCAGGTCAGTGGGTCGCGGGTCAGGTACTGGACGAGTCACACGGGCCACGGGTCAAGGTTGGTAACCCGTTTCGAACTCTGAAATGAATAATAAGTTCTCGCCACCAAGTGGATGGAGTGAGAACTAAACTTCGTCAAGGACATACTGGCATATTTTAGAAGTATATTACCAAAAACTGAATGTTATTACTACATTAATGGAGGAATAATATAAGAATATCAAAAAATATGTTCAAATATTTAACTTTATTTTACCACCACCTCCACCTTCCACCTTCCTAATCTCTTACACATTTTATCTCACAAAATATTATGAATTTAATATAAATTCTTTCACACAAAGTAAATAACAAGATATATCAATAAGTTTCATCAATTTTGTTCCGCGTGTTCTTTAGATGTGGTTTTTTCATATATGAACAACTTATGGCATTCCCATAATGCATAAATATAAGATCCAGCATACGAGTGCAACATACTTGAAACTTATTAAAAGCCCATTCATTTTTTGATAAGAAAGAAAATATGCATTAGAAACATGTATAATACAGTGTAAGCATAATAAACCTTGCCTATTTAGCAACTTTTCGGTGAATAAACTTGTACTTCATGGCAGCAGAATTTAATTTTTCTTTTTCTTTTTATCAGACTGTTTCTTCTTTGACTTTGAGCCAAACTTCTTTGTTTCTGAGTGGCTTTTTCCAAGTTCTTTCCGACTCTTTTTCCTTGGAGGCTTATGGTCAGGGAAACTTTCACTTTTCATTTTTAGAAGTTTATCTTTTTTGTGTTCTAATTTTCTCTGTTCATGCTTTATACTGACTAGTTCCTTCCTTGTAGTTTCTCCCCTTTCTTCTGCTGTACAAAGAATCATCTGAGCCACGGATATTGCCCGCGTATCTTTATCCTTTATTGCTTTTGTAAGCTTATCCCTAGTTTCTTTGAGTAACTGATTTTTTATTTCAGTATCAACGCTTTCTTCTTGCGCGCTTAATCTTTTTTCTCATTTAGAAATACTGCTTTTGTCCTATCTATATCCATAGGCGTAGGAGGCGGGGGTGGGTGGGTAATTGACCCCCTCCAAATTTAGCCCGACTGAATTTTTTCGGGCAATTACACCCGAAAATTTGGGCAAAAGTCCAGTACACATATTTTCAATCACTACGATTTCACTCGAAACTTTACCCGAATGTATGTCTTCAGATCTTGAACCATGCAATATTTGATTATTATAGAAAGGAAAACCTGTCGTAAAACGGCAGTATTTAAGTACCCCATTTGATATAACCTGTTACAACTTACTCTATTGTTGTAACTAGTTTGGTGCTCAGCCTTTCTACAATTATGTACACCTATAACAAGTGTTTAATAAAAATATGAATTAAAAATCGATTTTCGGTTTCGCTTATTTTTTTCGGGCAAAAGTTGCTTGCCCTCCCCTAGACAAAATCGGGCCCCTACGCCTATATCTATATCACTCCATTTCCTTTTCTTTTCCTTCAAACAAGTTTCTTTCCTGATCTCTTCTTTCTTGTTCTTTCTTTTCTTCTTCTCTTTTTCGTTTCAGCCTTTCTTCATGTCTTCCTTGCGGCTCTGGCTTCAGCTATTAAGCTTCTAGTAACTGATACTGTACATTTACATTATGGAGTTGCAACATTGCTGGGTCATAGTATTTGACTGCATCTTTGCGTGTTCTTAAGACAGAAATAGTGTCTTCATTAAGACCTGTTCTTTCATTCGTCACAATCTTATTTTTTGAGAAACCTTTTTCAACATCAGAGTTTCTGTATGAAACAAGAGCTGATTTCACTACAAATGCAAGGTTTGGATACTTCAAGTCTTTGTTCACAGTTCTGTTTTGCGAAAATTCATTCCAAAACACATCTATACGTTTATCTTCAATAAGTTCAGGTAGTTTATCAGTGAATTGATATAAATTCCATTCGTCAACAACACTACATAATCTCTTATCATCTACATTTGGTAGATTCCTTGCAATATTCCTTATGCACTCCAATGAATCCGAGTCATTTCTTGCTTCTGGATTCAAAAACTTCAAGTCCTGTATCATCCTCTTCTGTATAGATAAACGCTCAATTAAGAATAAGACAGCAGTGGCGTAAAAGTTTATAATTCTATGCATTAGACTAGGGTTACTCTCAGGCTTTTATCTGATCAAGAACTTTTTTAGTGGCCTCACCAACTCCTGTATCATCACTTGTCAGTTGATTAGATTGTTCTAGATGCTGAATGAGATGAAGAACTTGTGGTCTTTGTGACTTTACAACATCTGCCTGAACATAGCGAAGAAGTGACAATAAAAGCTCAGAGAGCTGTTTGAAAAGAAGGTGAATCTGTGTGCCTCTGTCTCGAACAGCCATGCAAAGTTCTCAAAGAATAGTGCAACAATCATGTATGAAATTCAGCTTCACCAATATTTCTTTTGGGTACTGCAAACAACACCTTGGAGCAGATTCTCTTGAAGCATGCACTGCTTGGTAGATCTCTTGATGGTCTTTCATTCAAAGATTTGAAGTATTTAACAAGGGCAGACCACTGTTCCAGTATGCGCTCTACTGCTGGTCCCACTGATAACCATTTTCATCTTGATGGATGATGTTTAAAAAAAACATACCTGGCAATGCTTAGATCAGCTTGACACCTAGCGAAGTCTTTTCTTTTTGTTGCAGAATACTTGAAGAAGGAAGTCAGGCCTAATGCAAGGTTTTTAACATCATTGCCAAAAATACTTATACCTTGCCAAATGCATTGTGAACAGAACAATAAGGCATGACTAAATATCAATCATCCCTTTATTCTCTTTGTTTTTTACATCAGACTGAACATTTCATCAAATAGTTTTGTTTACACTTGGGCCATCTGAACTTAAAGCTAAAAGTCTCTTCAACTGCAATCCATCCTCACTCATACCCTGCACGATCTCACTAACTTGGTCACCAGTCGCATGCCCAAACAGAACAGATTTATAAAATCTATAAACCACCATATTAGTGGTTCTGTTGTGTAATTCAGAGGAAATTTCGTGTAGATTTTTCGAAACATAATTTTTTGGATGATGTAGGACCCCAAGAATAAAAAAAAATTATGTTTTTATTTTTTTCATTTTCCATCTTCAACATATGGCAGACATTTGTCAAAATGGCCGCTGCGAAACTAAAATATGCTATTATCTGCTAAAAAAAATAACTTACAAGGACATTTCTCTGAACATTTTAGAATAAATTAATTCAAATAGTATATTTTCAAATTCAATCATGTGGTCATTCTTTAAAATGGCTGCCAAATAACAATTAGTTGTGATAAAAAGTTTACAATGGAAGAGGCAGCCATGTATTTGAATGCATTCTGAATCTTTCCCATTCATATGCTTGATTACAGTGACGTTTTATTTTGCAATGCAGGTCCCTGAGCTCATCAAGTATGGATAATATAATCTATTATAAGCCAATCTAGCAGTAAAGAATTAATAGTAAAAAGATCGTTTGAAAGTGCAGTTGAAAAACTTCTTAGAAGTATAGTATAATTACCGCAATCGCCGCATCAAAGGATGAAGGGTTTACAACTGTGAAGGAATAACTTGGCAATAATATAACGGCAAATGACTTGACGAAACATATTAAGTAACTTTGACATAGAAAATGCTATGCTCATGCAACTAACTAATCATGCACAACTACTGTATGTAGAGCAAAGAATCGATATGATGCTAGCAAATCAGACAATATCACCACTCAAAAGAAAAAGAGGTCGTCCATCAGTGTTCACGTCAGACATTCATCAGCCAACAACATCTGCGTCTTTTACTAGATCGAAAACACACTCGTTTGATAGATATCAATGTTTCTTTTGTGAAGGAGAAGAGATTGGAAAGTTACATGCCTGCAGCACTGAGAATATTGGTAATCGGATAAAGGAAATTGTACAAAAGTGTGACAACGACAGCTGGAAAGTATTTTATGCAGAAGTTATATCTGAGTAGATCCAATGCCGGTCTTTGGCTGGGGTGGGTGGGCTTGTTTTACCAGACATTCCCTATATGCGTGTAGAACAGCAAATGACCATATGTTTAACCATATGTATAGATGTAATCATAGTATTAAGTGGGAGTTTTCTAAAGTTCTCGTTAAAAACAAAGATATAATTCAAAGGAATATTCTAGATGTGTGACAATAAAAACCCACTCTAGTAGACAGAGTTTATTTCCACAACAGTTTCGATGCCCACTGGCATCCTCTTCGGGTGGATACAGAAAAACGAAGAGGATGCCAGTGGGCATCGAAACTGTTGTGGAAATAAACTCTGTCTATTAGAGTGGGTTTTTATTATCATATTTTGACCTCTACGTAGAAAAGTGAAGTTTTTTGCATTTATTCTAGATGCGCTTTCATCCATTTTAAAAATAATTTCAATAACAGTTCAGGAATGTATAAAATTGACAATATCTTGTTAAAATGTTCCTTGTGCTAATCTCTTTTCACTTTTTCATTTTAATGTACGTAGATATATATTTTGGTCATCTTGCCTTTTCCCTTCATTCCCTGACGAGTTGTGCTGTTGAATAAACGAAAGGCCTTGGAATATTTTTTTCTTTTTCCTTGTGGGTTTGCATCATTCATTCATTTCACGTGTTTAAGTGTAAAATTCATTCCATGTGTGTGTGTGTGTGTGTGTGTGTGTATAAATTTAGGGTGATTCAAATAGGGGTGTAAAAATTTTTTTTTATATTTTAATGTGTTCAACCCTTTAAATGGTTCATTTCAGCATAAAACCAACTATCCTAAAATATTTTAGCAAATTTTTAATTTTTAGGGGTTGCTACCAGCAATTAAAAATTGACAGAACGACTCAAATTGTCAAATTTTTCCACACCACCCAGGGGGTACAGTACAAGGCGCATTGCTTTTTTTTAATGTGGAAAGCTCCCCCGTAGGTCCTACCATAACCACAAGCATGCATAATTAAACTAGCATGATATTTGAGACATTAGCTGTCCTTACTTCATCAATGTTTCTTTCTTTCTATCAGGGTAAACAGCCCTGTAGTTTTTCACTACTTGTAGCAAGAATTGTTTTTGATCTTCATCATGTGTTAGTATTTTATTATATTCATCCATTAATTTTACTCCTCTTTCCGCTATATCATTCACGACTTTCCACTGTTTGATAGATTTCTTAGCGGAGTTATACTCTTCATCATTATGCCATTCTTTAGCATCTTTGAGTAAAAATTTTGAACTAAATTCTGTTATTGTAAAGAATCTTTGAGTATTTGATGACAAAATCTTCTAATTTCTTCGTTGGAATAAGTGCAGGATCTAGAAAAGCCCGTTTTGCAGGAAGAGTTTCTGTTTTTTTGCAAGGCCTTTACAATTTTGTTTTTCGTTTCAGTAGGCACTTCATCATCATAAAAGGCCAAGGCTACCAGTTCTACTGATAGGTACCAGAGGTGACCTAACAGTTTTTTAATAGCAACAAATGCAATTGTGTCATTTATTTGTTTGTAGACTACAAGATTCTGTAATAATTCCAGAGCAAGACGAGGAGCGCAAGATGGCACAGGAGCTGTAAACCATGCCTTTACATATAACCGAGTAGCAAATAGACAGATGTCTTTTAGTCCTTTTTTGTCTTTTACTGAAATTTTGAACTGAGATTTGAACATAAAAATTTTTAATGAATATGTAATTTTGGCCATCCACCTAGCCCGATGAAGTCCCGCTGGATGTTTAAATTTGAATCCACCTTTTGGTTCACCTCCCAAAAAAATAATTGTTAACTGCAATAGTTCTAGGTAATCGTCTCTTGGTTGGAATGTATCTAGTTGATTTGTTGCAAATATAATTATGTCATCTTTGATGTCATGAATATTTTCATAGATATCTGGATCTGATAATGCTGTTTCGTAGTCCTCCTTATTAATGCTTGACCATTTTTCTCTGAACTTCTTAAAAAGGACTATATCTGGGCCAGAAGATGGTGATAAAGACTTTGAAACAACAGCTTCCAGCATAATTTCAAATATATGGTGTCGACATGCCAGCCACAATAAATCGTTGTCGAATTTTTGTTCTAGAAGAATGGCTGCACCATTTCTAGGACCAGTATTGGCTGCCGTTGTATTGAAACACATGCATTTTATTTGTTCGCAGATGTCCCATTCAAGCGATGTCTGATTGCTTGCATTAAAAAGAGACGCATTTCTGTCACTCAATTTTGCAACATCAAGACTTCCTAATAATTTATCATCAAACAATTTTCTACGTTTGCCAACCTTACTTTTCCATGTTCAAGGTTGTGCAGCACAGAAACCAGATTCATCACTTTTACTCTCTTCTGATTCTGATGATGTACTGGTGAGTATGACAGCCTCTTCATTCTTCTTTCTTTTGATCTCTTCTTCTGCTTTCCTCTTTTCATAACGTTGTTGCTTTTCTGCTGCTCTTTGCTCTTTTTTAGCAACAGCCTTATCAATGGTATCCATTTTTCCATGACGTCCTTTCTCACGTTGCATTTTCAAGAATTTCTTATCATCTTCTATTTTTATAAGCTGCATAGCATTCTCATGAGCAATGTCAAATAAGTTTTCCAGTTTATCTTTCCATTTTTCTTCTTTATTATTTAAATTTTGTGATCTTTTCATTTTGTTTGCTTTGTTTTTCTTAAGCAGCTGTCATTCCTTCAGTATTCCTTGAATTTTATCTACTACATATATTCTTTGTTTTGCTGGTATTCCTGCTTTTTTCCAAACTGCTAGCACATCATCTGCATTAGAGCAGCATGATTCTCTAATGTCTTGCTTTTTAATATTTCTGTATTGCATGAAGAGGGCCATCATTTCCTTCTCTGATGGTAATACGGATGTTTTTAGTACTGCAGAGGGCTGCCCAATTAGCCATACTTCAGTTTCTTTTCTTGTAGAACTTCTCCCAAATGACCAACTGGGTGATGGTGAGTTAGGCCTAGCTTCCATAATCGATTAATTGGTATCAAAATTACGAGTTCCAAGCAACAATTAAAAGCAAGCTAGTATATAAACCATTAATTAAAAATTCTGAAATATAAACAATTAAACATAAAATCATAAGTTGTAAAAACAAACAAATTGAAAAGGAGGGAAACTTTGACGCCTGGTAGCACATAGTAAATTTTATTTAAAATTCACCAAATTTGGCATACACTACTTTTTTCATAGGGAACAAAAATACAGGTTGAACAATTAAAAAAAAAAACATTTTTTTTAATCATCCTAGACTGTGTGTGTATATATATATATATATATATTATATATACGATGCGGTCAGAGCTTAAGTGGAAGTATGAAAAGTTTAACATCTTTTCATATGGAGCATCATCCACTCATATGCCCATTTCAGGGTACGAGCAGCTCGCAGCAGTATTGCCAAAGGAAGGGGGATCACTGTACTGACGAGGCTTTCGTACGTGGTTCACCACCACCGAAAGCAACAATGTTCCGTGTTAGTTCAGTCTAAAGAATATCAATATTAAATTTGTATTTGTTTTCGCGCATTTTTATTTACTTTGTATTGCAGAACCCTCCAATTATTATCAGTCCTGGTGTATGATTCTTCAGGAACAAGCTCCACCGCAAGTTTGCTTCCTACAAATTTACCTATATCATTCACAGTCACATTCGTATGACTTTAAGCACTTGCAATCACAAACCCTCCGTATGTAGGCCTGTATTTATTTAAGAATAATAGGGTTTTATGCATCTGTAGACTCAACACAGAAATAAACTGTATTTGTAAACTCAAACGGAAAAAGATTTAAAGAAGACTACATTTCAAGGTAGACTAAATCCCACCTCACACATAAAAACAACAAAGAATAAACTATGAAAACCTTTATTGCCTTACCTTATCTTTTCCTTATTCTGTATTTACAATTTCAGTATTTCTCCAGTGTACCTTTCTATAATCTAGTTTAGTTTTCGCGTGCTTATTACTGCAAGTATCATTGAATTTTTACCCCAGTATATATACAATATATATATATATATATATATATATATATATATATATATATATATATATATATATATATAATATATATATATATATATATATAATATATATATATATATATATATATATATATGCTTTTTAATGTAACAAGAACTAATGCTATGCAATTTCATCCTAAAAGCTACAATCAGCCAGCTGACATTAGGCTTAAAATGAAAGGTGAAGTAATTGAGGAAGTACAAGAGTTTAAGTATTTGGGTCAAACTATTACCAGCTCCTTGAGTGATGATTCGGATATAAGAAAACAATCTCGAAGCCTTTGTGCTAAAGCGAATATAACTATAAGGAACTTTCGATTATGTACAAGTGAAGCTAAAGACACTCTCTTTCGTACTTTCTGCAGTAATATATACGGACAGCAACTCTGGGTGAATTATAAAAAGAGGTTCTGGCAAAACCATAAATTTGTTGTACAATAGGTCTTTTAGATTCTTACATAAATTACTCCCCCGAGATGCTCAGCTTCGCAAATGTTTGCTACCCGCAATGTCTCGAGCTTCCCGGAGGTAACAAGACGTGCTCAATACAGTCTAATACAAAGAATTAAAAAATCAACCAATCCGATTATCCAAGTTATCCATGAGTCTTGCCGTTTATCCTCTAAGTCTAAGCTATGGACTTCTTGGTACGAAAACGTCTGTCTGTAGCTCCACTTAACTCCGACATTACTGTATTATTTCTAATCAGTTATGTATATTTTTATCCTTAGTATGTGAACTGTCATTGTATTAATAATATTTGTCATATGGACTATAAACCTTTTCATTTTCATATATATATATGTTCTCCAATAAATGGATTGGTAGATGTGGGCCTGTGGAGTGGCCTCCCAGATCTCCAGACCTTACACCCCTTGACTTTTTCCTGTGGGGACATTTAAAATCTGTTGTCTACGTAGGCAAAGAACAATTGCTGATTTGCTGATTTGAAAGCTTACTGCAGATAAGGCTGGAATTGCAGCGAATTTCTGCTGAAACAATCAGAAGTGTTGAGAGAGCTTGGCAGTTACGAGTTGTGAAGTGTCTTGAAGTTCAGAGTTAACAATTTGAACACCTGTAATTGTATGTTGAAAATAAAACATTGTCATAAAGTTGTATTACTCTTTCTACATATTTCCAATGTCTCCAAACATATGAAACAGCCTGTGTGTGTGTGTGTGTATATTATATATATATATATATATATATATATATGGGAACCACATAGGAATGTAAACATAATAGAAATAAAATTAATTTTACGACAATAAAAACGTTTAGGATATAAAAGTCCTTAAGTCGGTATGCCACAAAAGAAAATAATTTCAGACAATAAACATAATTAAGGAATACGAGATGAGGGGACAATTAAAAACAGATAAGCGAGCAAAGGTTTAAGACTACATATATAAAAATAATGTTTCTGGGACATCAAAGAGTTACATAATGAGAAGCGGAAGTACGAACCGGAAGGAAAATGCGAGCGGACGTGTGCATGCAGATAGAGTATATAGAAAGATGTATGAAAAATGAATATGGGAACCATATAGGAATGTAAACATAATAAAAATAGACTAATTTTTACGACAATACGAACGTTTAGGAGTCGTTAGTCGATAGACTACATAATTAAATAATTTCAGACAATAAACATAATTAAAGAATACGAAATTTGGGGACAATTAAAAATAGATAGGCGAGCAAGGGTATAAGACTACATACAGGGTGTCCCGTAAGTCTGGACCCATAGGGAAAAATAATAAAATTACAAAATAGTCCAAAAATTTATTTATAATATATTTTTTTATTTTTTTTATTATTATTTTTATTATTTTTTTATTATGATCTTACTCCGCTGGAGTTTTATTTGTGGGGCCACTTGAAAGCCAAAGTGTACGAGGTCAAACTTCAGAACATTTTCCACCTTAAAGCACGCATTGTGGAGGCGTGTCAAGAAATTTCTGCGACTGTGATTCAGAAAGTGCTGTCGCAGTGGAGATTGCGTCTTCAACTATGTGTGCGACACAACGGCGGACACTTTGAGCAGATTATGTAATAAATTTTTGGACTATTTTGTAATTTTATTATTTTTCCCTATGGGTCCAGACTTACGGGACACCCTGTATATATAATACAGTTTCGGGACACAGCAAACAATTATATAATGGGATGGGTAAGTACGAGCGTGGGGGAGGTGGATGGAGAAATAGTGGAACGATGACATTTCGGAAGTCGACGGTGAGCGGGGTTGAAACAGTATCGAGGGAGGGTGAAAGTTGGACAGTTTGAAGGCGAAATTGAGTACGAGGGACGACGGACAATGTTGTGTCTAGAATTACAGTATAATCAAAAGAATAATAACTGTATTAATATTAATGGGGGTGATAATGGAGGGGATAAAGGTGGAAAAACCTCCATAATATTTGCGGGAATGAGGACTAAGGGACTAAACTAGATTATAAAGATGTACATTTAAATCGCGACCGCAAAACAAAGAAAAGGTAAAGTATTAAAAGTTTGTCAGAATTAGATTCTGAGGTTGTTTCTGGAGATTATGAAACCATAAAACGTTGTCTTTAAAGTCTATTCAGTTTGAGTTTACAAAGACAATTTTTACGTGTTGAGTCTACAGACATACAGTATGTAAAAAATATTATTCTGAATAAAATACAGGCCGTATACGGACGGTTTGCGATTCCTGATACTTGTGGTTTTTGGTCTAGTTTGTTCAGAGCAAGCCTAAGGTAGTACGAGTGTGACTGTGATTGATGCGGGTAAATTTGTGCTGTCTCAGGGAGGAAACACAAACATGCGGTGCATCTTGCTCCTGAAGAATCATGCACCAAGACTGATAATAAATAACTTGGGGTACCTGCAATACAAACTAACGAAACTGCGATCAGTTGAATATGATTACGGATGTTCTTGGGACTAGACTAACACGGAGCTGCTCGTACCCTGTAATGGGAGTATGGGCGGAATGGTTCTCTGTATAAAAAGATGTTTGACTCTTCATACTCCCACTTGAACTGTGACTGTATCGATGGATACCCACTTAAGACTATTTTTTATAAATATAAATACTTATATATATATATATATATATATATTCGTTACCCACTTAAGACTATTTTTTTATAAATATAAATACTTATTTTTTGGTTTATGCATTTCCGAGCTATTTTAAGAATTTATAATTGTAATTTTCAAAACATTTTAGTTTTTAAATTTTTTTGCCCGACTGCTTTTAATCTAAAGATTCCTTTTATTATTAAATTTTAGCTGAATTTTAAGACTCCCGCAATTGGGTCAGAATGACCTTTTTAAAGTAAGGTTTATCGAATTTTCCCGTGAGATGATTGTTCAGTATTAGCTTATCTGTAACTAACATTATCCTTACTGGTATCATAAATATTCTCTCCGTAATAGCACTGTGAATTTCTACTTATTGAGAATTCCTATATATTAATTAGGTGAATCATTATACATTATGAGAAATTAACTTCAATGAAGATGAAATAGTGGCTACCAAAATCGTTATTTTGCTACTCCTATCTCTCCTATCTCTCGCTTCATTATTCTTTTGTACGTTTTAATATTTTATTCACAACATAAAAAACTCGAATAGCTCTTCCTTCTTTCGTAAACTGGCTTCATACAGTTCTTGTTTTCGTCATTCACGCAAGTGATAAGCTATGATATATATATATACAGTGTCTGTGTGTGTGTGTGTGTGTGTATATATATATATGTGTGTGTGTGTGTGTGTGTGTAATATATATATATGTGTGTGTGTGTGTGTGTGTGTGTATATATATCTATATTTTTTTTTTTTTTTTTCCCCTGCTTGCACCTTCAATGGGTGTATGGGTAGAGTGGTGCTTTCTATGAAATAGTGAAACTTTTTTCAAACTTAGAGGCAGCGTCTCGTGGCTCGATTGGTTAAGGAGCTGCCCGACAATGCTGAAACTCCACTGAGTTATGAATTCGAACCACAGTGTTCCTAGAGCTAGGCGGTTGTCTTTTCTTTATTTTACGTCACGACGAAGTGGCAGGCCGGTCACTTCCCTTCAATTGACTCTGGCTGAGGTAGCCCAGGCTCGGACCTCTACCTCCCACTTTTTGGGGGGATAGGGGACATGGATGTTACCTTTTACCTTCTTTGAACTTAATATATTAACGTGTTTTAAACGTTGAATATATATATATAATATATATATATATATATATACAGTGGTGGGCACCGTTA
Source organism: Bathynomus jamesi (assembly GCA_023014485.1). Taxonomy (NCBI): domain Eukaryota; kingdom Metazoa; phylum Arthropoda; class Malacostraca; order Isopoda; family Cirolanidae; genus Bathynomus; species Bathynomus jamesi. Next base: position 1,706,955 of record JAJOZX010000090.1, on the reverse strand, counting down.
ACCAAAAAGTTAACTTCGTTAACCGCTAATCCGTTAACCAAAAAGTTAACTTCGTTAACCGTTAATTCGTTAAACATGTAACGGAAGTTACCGATAAACCGTTAACGTTAACTTTTATCATAAAAAAAATGAAAAACACAATATATATATAATTTAATTTTCCCTCTTCTTCTCGTTCTCCATTTTGTCCATGAGATGCATGTTACCTTTGTTATTTGGAACAGATATGGCACAGAATATTCGGGAAGTAATTGCACTGAAATTTCTTCGGTCTTCACAGCAGAGATACTAAAGAGTAAACAGCCTCTGGCGCCACACGCTCACATTTACTTCTCAACGCCATCTATTATCTCATAAAGAAACTAATTCACATTGGGACTTGAAAGTACCGGCAGAATCAACCGGGTAGAAAAATAATTATGGAGATTTTAAAGATGTGGTACCTAGAAGTACCGCCAGGACATAAAGGGTTAAGGTGAAAACGCTCCCATTGTAAGACATCAATTGACTTAATTTATGTCATCAAAGTGACATGAGAATTGAAATCTTACCCGATCAGTTTATGGTTCTTGAAATGTATCAAGGAGACTACTAATAAGGTACTCACAGACATATTATAAATATACATGACTTACTTGACAACGATTATTTTTAAATATTCACTAGCACAAACATGTTGCGCAAGAGACAGACTGCAAATGAAACGAATGTAATTATTTGTTGTAATTGTTACATATATATTATTGAAAGTGCCTTAAAATGCTCGTGATATTTCTTGAAAGAAGTTGAAACATTCAACTCAAATGGCAAATCTTTCCGCCTGATTTTACAGTCGACCATGTTTTGCTCAAACCAATGCCATAAATAACTACCATATTTGGTAAGACACAAATTGTGGCGACGGAAACAAATATATCGCCTGATTTTGCACTGCGGAAATGGAAATTCGTTCATCACTACTAACAGTGGCGGATTAATTGCGCACCTGCTCAGCACTGAAAATAATAGAAACTTTTAAACGTTTATTTATGAATTTTTTGGGTTAACGGACTTGAGTTAACGGAAGTTAAATGTAACGGAAGTTAATTAGTCCGATAATGATTTTCAAAGTTAACTTAAAAGTTAAATCGTTAACGAAAAAGTTAACTTCGTTAATTAACGATTAACGGATTAACGGTTTGTGCCCAGCTTTGTATATATATATATGTGTGTGTGTGTGTGTGTGTGTGTCCCCGCAAGGGGGTTCTAAGCTCGTGCTCTTGAGTGCTCTTTGTGCTCGTTTGTACGTGCTTGTTCCTGGAGGTTTCATGTGCGCCCTCCCTGCCCTAGCACCCAAGGATGATGGGGCTCGACCCTGCAGTCCTTGTCATCCTTGGTCTTTTTCCACTTCGACTGTCCCCTCCACCCTCTCTTTTTCCTCTGTCTTTCCTCTCACTTTTTCTTTGTTTTTCCGCCGAGATATGCCCTTTTAAATAGAGGCGAAGCGGTTCTTCCCGAACTTAAAAAAATATATATATATATATATATATATGTGTGTGTGTGTGTGTGTATTTCTTAAGGATGGTCTTTGTAGGTTCTTTTTGTGCTGTCTGGAGACTAAGTTGTACAAGTTTATCTCAGTGATGGTGGTCAGGGGATTAGAATTATTTACTTTTACTCGCAGGTATTCAGTGTGACGAAAGTAGTGAAATGATTATTAAGCTTCACTAAACTTTATTATAGAACAGTTATTGGCCTTATTTAAGTTCCTTAAATTTATACGAGTTAATAGGAGATAACCATAATCACGAGTGTCCTTATAAGCCAATATACGCTGGACGTAACCAGGCCACTCCCGCACTGGAGACGCAACCATACGAAACCATTTCATGAGCCAATTCTCGGAGAAGCAACGACACTAGGTCCCAAACTTCTGAATTAGGGTGTGGCTCATCGCCTTTTACAGTATATGTACGCGTAAGCAGCGAGGGTTAGAATGGGGGACTGAGTGATGTAAGAGAAATGATGAGTTGTCGCATGACACTTTAGGACTTAGGAAGTCATTTTATTTTTTTTTTTTTTATGCAGGATGGAGGGGCCAAGGGCGAACGCCATAGAAGAAGAGAACCAAAATCAAGGTCCAGGGTTTTCGAGATGCCTAGACACTCTGCGTTTGAATATTGGGAGGTCATAGACAGGGGGAAAGATGGATTGAGGAAGATTGTTCCAGAGTTGACCGGTTGAGTAGATGAAAGACTGGAAATATTGGAAGGATTGAGTTGGGTGTTGTTGGAGGTAAGGGGATAGTCGTGTGGAAGATTGTGACGAGTAGACAGATGGAGGAACTGAGTTTTTGAGGCATTGAAAGCCACAAGGTTTTCTCTGCCCCAGTCAGAGATAGCAGAAAGTAAAGAGTGGGTGACAGGAGAGAACCCTGAGGAACATCACTGTTGATAACTTAATAGCTTTAGGAAAAGAACAGTGGCCATGTACATTGTACAACCGCAGCTATACAGTAGATCGGCCAGAAAGATCACGCGTTGTTCTATGATTTTATTGCATATATATATATATATATATATATATATATATATATATATATATATATATATATATATATATATAATACCTTACCTTACAACCTTACAAAGGTTCCGCGTGATGATTTCTCATTTCGCGAAGGTCAAGCTTGTCGCCCCTCCTCTCGAGTTGGCCTGGTGAAGTAGTGAGTTGGATTCTTGCGCTCTCCACCTCACATAGCCAGGTACGCCAGGCTCATCGGGGATTGTTCTGAGCCAGGCGTCTAGTCTTCTTTTGAAGATTTCCACTGCAACTCCCTTCGTGTTTCTTAGGTCTTTGGGCAACTGATTAAACAGTTTTGGTCCTCTCACTACAAAACTATTTTCTTTCAGGGTTAAGGATGTTCCCTGTCTCGCCTTCAATTTGGGAATACGACACAGTCTACCGCTTCTACTTTCCATCGTTGTTTGGGGAGTTATGGGATTCAGAGTAAGATTAGGGACTAGTTTCTCCATTATTTTCCAAGTGTAAATAATGGTGTATCTCTCTCTTCTCCTTTCCAGTGAATATAGGTCTAGTTCTCGTAACCTTTCCCAGTAATTTAGTTCTTTGCACCCATTGATCTTGGCTGTGAAGCTTCTTTGGATCCCCTCCAGCTGTCTAATGTCTTCTTTTTTATATGGGGAAGTTAGGACCGAGCAGTATTCTAATTTGGGTATTATCAGGGTTTTCAGTAGAGGAATCATTACATTCCTATCCCTTCGTTTAAAAGTTCTCAATATCTGACCCGTTATTCTCTTTGCTCTGTTTACTGCTATCTTATTTTGTGTTTCAAATTTCGCATCATCTGTCATTACAACCCCTAAATCTTTTGCTCTGGAATTTCTCTGAATTTCCTGTCCATTTGGGGTATAATATTCCATGCACTTTAGGTCTTCTCTTTTTCCGTACCGTAATAGCTGAAATTTCTCGGTGTTAAACTTCATATTGTTGTCTTCAGTCCACTTGTAGATTTTGTTTATGTCGGTTTGTAGAGATCCTATGTCTTCTGGGTTTCTTATTTTTCTACTGATCTTTGTGTCATCCGCAAAGGATGTTACTGTGCTGTCTCTGTTAACGTCCTCATCTATGTCAGTTAGCATGATTATGAAGAGTAGTGGAGCTAATACTGTTCCTTGTGGTACTGAGCTGAGGACCTCTGATTCTGATGAAGATACTCCTTGTACTGTAACGACTTGCCTCCGCTCACTAAGGAAATTATATATCCATTTCCCTACTTTTCCTGTTATTCCCATATATTTCAGTTTATGTATTATGATTCCGTGGTCACACTTGTCGAACGCTTTAGCAAAGTCTGTGTATAGTACATCATAGTTTTCATTACTTTCAAGTGAATCAATAATGTTGTTGTAGTGTTCCATTAGTTGTGATAGGCATGATCTGCCCGATCGAAACCCGTGTTGGTTATCATTGAATTTTTTCTGAGTTTCCAAAAAGTCATAGATTTTCTGTCTAACTATTCTTTCAAATATTTTAGTGAGATGAGATGTAAGCGACACTGGCCTATATATATATATATATATATTATATATATATATATATATATATATATATGTGTGTGTGTGTGTGTGTGTGTGTGTGTGTGTATGTTAGAATCAAAGTGTGTAACCAGCCATTTTGGGTAATGGCTGAAACTTTTAGACATTTCGCGAAATGGCTGTTTCACTTGGTCATTTCGTGAAATGACTATAATCTTCAGCCATTACGCGAAATGGCTGAAATTCCACCTTGGTCTGTCGTAACTATGCAATTGGCATGCAGAAATCTTTTGTAAAATTAAAAGTAGAAATGTTAGTTTTAAGATTTTAATTTTGTTCTCTAAAAGCCAAGCGTTTTGGGTTATGAATATGCATAAAGGCATAAGTTAAAGATGTTTCCGATGGTAGAACGGTCGTTCTATTTAAGTTGTTGTTCTCAGGGGAAGAGGAAACCCAAACCGCTTGGCCGCGGAGATTTACAACTAAAGGGTCCAGATGTACAAATGGTTAGTTTCTCTTTCGCATGATGGTGCGACTTTTGTAAGGCAGATTCGAAGACGCTTGCTAAAGTTGAACCACGAGGGGGTCATAAAATTGGGACTTCGAATCTGTTAACTATATTTAAATGTATTTTTGGGAAGAAGAAGGGGTCTTACTCGGAAATCAGGTCCAGCTCCAATCAGGGGGCCCAGGATCCTGGGAAACGTAGTAAAGACGCCTTCTTTCCCTCTTGTATGGGTAATAGCCTTCTGTGGGACGGTCTTAGGAAAAACAAATGGTTTGATAGGCTTTCAGAACATTGGAAGGCGGGGTCCTTCAAAATTGTAAAGTAAATTCGAAAATTGTTAAGTCAGTTGTAGTCGTTCCTCCTTGAAGTTAACTGTGGCTAAATAAGCTCATGTGGACTTGTGGTGAAAGAAAATTTAGAACTGAAAGTTTAAATTGTCTCTAAATTGAAATTAAGAACTTATCTTGCATTTCATTCGTTTACGCGGAAACTTGTGCATAAGAATTTTATTGTTAGCGACCTTAACCGAGAACTTGATTGTATCTTAATTAATGTTAACCAACGGACCAAGAGTTTTGTGAACTTTCCATTAATTTAATTTGGCTCCGATTAAATGCTAAACGGGGTACGTCTGGGCCCTAGTACTGAATCCGTCAATTTGGGTTCGGAAGTAAGTCCCGTTATTTGGTAGATTGTCGTTTTGAAAGTTTCGGGCGGGCCGTAAATCTGCGGTCCGCACGCAGCACAATTGAGAGCAATTTGTCATCTGCAGGCAAGTAGAACAATTCTTCAAATTTCATGGTCGATTTCGACCACTTCATTTCTCGTTATTTGTTTTGTTGCCCTAAAATATAAAGCCCCTCTATATAAATTACTTAAATTCAGATAACTGTGAACTTTTTCTTTAGATTTATAATCGAATTGTATTTTACGGAAAATTGGTAAATTTAAACGATTTAAATTCAGATAACTGTGACCTCTGTCTTTGAATTTAAAATTGGATTGCATTGTATGGAAATTGATAAATTTACTTCAGAATAAATTTCTAAATTCATGTACTGTTTCGAGTAACATTTAATAAACTTTATAAGAGGGCGTATGTTGTTTTAGATACCTTGCAATAGGCCTCTCTTGTTAGCTGAGGTGAATTAACATTCAAAGTAGGCTTCTGGAAAGCCGAAGGAACCTAGCCTATCAATTTAAAGGGCCATCCGTCTGGATAGGCCGAGTCATCCTGGACGAAAATAAGAAATAATTTGAAATAGAATTAAAGGGTGTCAGTGAAGTGAATTAACGTAATTAAAAGGGTGTCCAGCACCATAAATAAATAAACGGGTTGGGCACTACAGGTCATTTCGTGAAATGACTAAAATGACTTTTGTCATGAATTCATAGAAATAACAAACATCACAATAAAATTGGAAACCTTATTTAACTAACTAAATCTGCTAAAACATACATACATACATACATCCACAGGTCTGTTCAAATAAGTGAGAAACACTCTTCAAATACACATTTGAACACATTTGAACATTTGAACACATTTGAATTTGAATTTTCAATATAGAGGTTTGCAAATACTAACCGGGCCTTCAATGTCATTCCGATGTCCACCATTGGAGGCCTGGTTAGGTCAACTGTATGCCTTTGACAATTGGTTAGGTTAAGTCGTGTTTTATGTCTTCTAGACTCTTGATATGAAAGTGTTTGTTTATAGCTCTACTTAACTCCTACATTGGTCATCCTATTACATGTACTTTTTATTTTTATGAAGCTGTTATTATTAATTTTATTATTTCTCGTTTCTTTACTTGCGCTATTGTTATTTCTTTTTTACCGTAGTTCTTTTTTTTTTTTTTTAAACTTCTTGTTTAATTAACTGTATCATTGATTACCTTGATGGATAATGTACCTTTTTATTAGGTGGGAGATCTGTCTTCTGCCATTAAACATTATTATTGTCATTGTTCTTATCATCATTATCATTACCATATACTGTATACAGTATGTTGGTATTGTCACTACATGTAGTGCTTATTTTTATTTCATTTTTTTATTTTTTTTTGTAGTCTTGGCAGTGGGTAGTTTTCATTGTTTCTGTACGTGTCTTATTTTTATCCCTCTTTTAGTGAGAATTTTATTTTTTTATTTATTATTGTTTGCTTTATGTTATCCTTTATTACTTTCAAGAATATTATACTATTTTATGGGATTTACATCCTGTTAATAAAGCTTATCATTATATATATATATATATATATATATATATGTATTTAAGGAAAAAATTTAAAATAGTGTTTTGTTTCTGGATGGTTGGTTGTGGTTTATTTTCTTCACACCACGAATTTTATTGGCATCATCGGTCGGCGGTCTTCTCTTTTGGGTTGTAAATTCGCACATCTTCCTCTCAGACGGTATTACCCAAATGGTAAACCACCTTTCTTTCGGCGTTAAGGGTTTAAATGACTAAATCAATTTGCTACGTACTCGTCCATTCAGTTTTATGTAATTCGTATTGTAAATATGATCGAACGCCATGGCTCTGTTCGATTCTGAATATGAGTGGTGTGCTCACTCAAAATTTATTAATTTCGGAGGCCTCGGTGTCTCGACCTTATCTGTCTTGTCTTGCGCTTAGGCTTTTTATAGACTCAAATCATAAAATGAGGGATGGTACTTGAAAAGTGAGGAATATTTATACGTAAAAAAATTCTTAAGAAAGTGCATATTATTCACCATTTCAATTCATAATACTTTTTTTCTACTGGATCATCATTATTATATAAATATTCTAATCATATTTGCAAGCAATAATTTGATAAAGTAAATTCTTCTTCTTGTATGCTATCCTGGTATACATGCAGGGCCGGATTAAGGCTGTGAGGGGCCTAAAGCTAATAAGAGCGAAAGGCCTATATACTGTATGTACTATATATTGTATAAAATTCATAAAATCTTCAAACAAATAGAAATGTATATTTATCCAAATTTAAAAACTAACAAAAACCAAAGCTATGTACATTAAAAAAGAAAAGTAAACACAGCATACAATTCAACTAGAGGATGATTTCTTCCTTCCTGGCTTTAAACTGTGATATCAAACAAAATATCCCCCTTTCTTCGACATGCTGAATGATCATTACACTGGGCCCAAATTCCCAACGTCTAAAAAACAATTTCGGAAACATATTAACCCTTTGAAGCCAATCACACAAAACTGGATGAAAATCATACATACATATCGACAATCAGAAATGGGCAGTAATGTATTTGATAAATACTTAAATACGTATTTAAATACTGTATTTATAAATAAATTTTGTCATGGTATTTAAATGCATATTTAAATACATTATTATTGATGTATTTTGTAATTAAAAATACATATTTTCAAATACATTTTTAATACATTTGCAAAAAATCAGCTGCTTTCATCAGCTCCAATAGAGCGTCTTTTTTCTTTTGCCGGAATCATTCATTCATCCAGGAGAGGAAAGCTGTCCGACGGACTTTTTGAGAGCTTGACACTGATGAAGGCGAATATGTAGTGGAATGAAAGTGCTTAGAGGCTTAGGTTCGGGGTGGATGGATTTTTTTTCCATTATTAGGTATTTTAATCTCTCATGTTTTTTGTAAATCGAGAATTTAATTATTTTTCCTGTAACTGTTCCAAACTGTACTGTGTTATGTTTATTATGATTTATGTAGTCTCTTCTTTCTGCTGCCTCTCTTTGGATTGCCTTTGTTGCGGAGAGAAAGGCTTAACCTACTATACCAATAATAAACACTGAAGATGGAATGTATTTAGGATGTATTTAGATTGTATTTAAATTTTTTTTAAGTAATGTATTTAGTATTTAATTACATTCCAATTTACAGTAATGCATTTGGTATTTAAATACAAATTTGCATGGTATTTAGTATTTAGTATTTAAATGCATTTTAAAGTATTTATGCCCATCTCTGTCGACAGTAATACACTATCAGATATAATGGCATAAAAAACTTCTTAACTAAAACTAAAAAGCGTTAATTTTCCACCTCGAATTTTGCAGTTATATGTGATATTACTTAACCAACCTTGTAACAAAGATTTAGGGTTTATGACAAAAATTAGGGCCTAAACTCGAGGATCTAAAAAATATGAGCACCTAAGGCTACAGCTTTATTATCCTAATGGTTAATCCGACCCTGTATACATGGTATACATGATAATTAATCAGTAACAGTGTTTCACATGTGTTAGTTTCGTTTACTCAGAATAAAAGGCCTGTTATCTCTCCTCTAATGGCATTTAGTTCCTGACCCCTACCTCTGAAAAAAGGAAAGAACCCCCTAATATGAGAAACTCATATTAGGGTTTTACCCGTTCGCTAAACGCGCTAGTTATGGTCAGTGGCGGATTATCACTGAGCTATTGAGGCTGAAGCCTCAGGCTCCCATGCTTGAGGGCCCCCCCCCCCAATCAACTGAGTTTCGATGATATAATTCGAGATTTCGCAAACTTCTTTGATTAAATATGACAGAGTACACAAACTGACAAATTCCTTGTTTTATTTTATGTTTTGTAGGCCCTAAAGTAAAGTTTGTTTAATACTGTTTTGTTTTAGCAAACGGCAAAATACACTGTGTTAAGGTTCTTTTAAGTTTGTTTCTCAATTAGCCTGAGCATCGTACATATATTTCGTGTAAATGTACTATGTACTGTACATGTATTGTTAATAAAAAGCTATAGAAAAGGGCCCCTACATTCTTCATTGCCCCGGGGCCCCGAGGCGTCTTAATCCGCTCTGGTTATGGTTCTGTATACAATCCTTACGGAATAATAACAGAATTACGTCTGAAAATGTTTGCCACTGTAACATAAAGGAAGAAAAATATATTTACACCTTAAATCTGATACTGCTTCTTTTGAATACATATCTACTGTGTGTGTGTGTGTGTGTGTGTGTGTGGTGTGTGTGTGTTTAAGGATGTACCGAATTAGGTATTTGGTATTCACCGAATAATTTTTATGTTTTAACCGAATACCGAATATTTTATAATTAGGGTAAATAATGTGATTTAGGAAATGGAACTTAAAATGTATTTTTTTATTTAAAAAAATAATTACAAACAAATCCAACTTGGTATAATGATATTCATAAGTAATAATACCCTTACGAAACAATGAACAAGCAGTAATAATAATTAATTATCGCAAAAACAAAACCTAAGAATTGAAATTTAAGGGAAGTAGATTATTGTGTAGGAAAATTAGTCGTTCAGGAGCATCAAGAGCTAACGATTACGTGCGTTGGTTATTACATTTTTCGTAGAACTGAACAGCCATTCACTTCGTACGCTTGTGGGTGGCGTGGTGAGATATTTGCGAGCAAATACTAATAGTTTCGAAAATATTTCGCCATTATGATGCCACCAATCAAGAGGGTTCGTGTCGCGACTGACCCGTGACTCCTTTGAAGAAATGTCTAATTCTTTTTTACAATATTGCTGGCTACTTGTGGCGGCACATCTGATTGTGAAGACGTAACAACCTCAACGAAGTAGCTCCATAAGTCAACCTTCGGGATCTTTTTTGAAGGTTCTTGATTTTCTTGCGAAACAAAAGCAGTCGCTTCATTGTTATAAGCTATATTGCGTATAGGACGAGCATTAGATGATGCAGACATAGTGATTATCTCATTTTTTATAAACTCAGACCCTGTAATGCAAGCAAATTTGAAACGAGGATCTAAAACCTGAGCAATCATGCAAGTAATGTTTGTCTTCCACTGCTTGAAGCAATTCTGTAAATTTCTATTAAAAATTGTTTTTCATAGTATGACTGTTAGGCAAAAATACCACGAAATCTGTTACACCGGGAGGCGGGTGACACCATGGAAAGACACGAAGAATCAAAGGAAAATTCGTTAATTTTTCCGATGGGCTAAGAAGCTTTGCAACACGTTGAAGAAGAGCCCACCGATGATTATTGAGGGTTGGTATGCCGCGCAGGGGCGTACCTAGCGTTTGTGCCGCCCGGGGCGGTCGTAGAATTTGCCGCCCTCTAAACAACATACAATTCCAAGACTTCCAAAAATTTCAAATCGAGACGCCATGAGCGAAGCGAGCGACGCGATTGTAGCGAGCGTCTCTAAGGTAGTGGGTCTGGGGTGAGTGGTAGCTCCACCAGCGGGGTCCGGGGCGGAGCCCCTGCCGCCAACGAAAGAAAGAAAAGAAAGAAAGAAAGAAAATATAAAGAAAGATTACAATTACATCCATTTATTTTGTTTTGATTGCAGAAAAAAAACAGCAACAACAACAAACGCGATAATTTTAAAAGTTAATTTTTCTGGCCTTCCTCTCCGCAAAATCTTTAATCACACCATCAAAATCTATTTTCTTCGGCAAGGTCACGCTCAATGGAAAGTCTTGCTAGATCAGTTAGCCTTGTTTGATTCATTGCTGCCCTAAGGTAGTTCTTGATTAACTTTAGTTTAGAGAACGACCGTTCGCAGCTCGCAACACTAATGGCACGAGTCAGAAACACACGTAGCAGTACGACTATATTTGGTAATGAGTCACCGAGATTATAGTTTTGAATGAACTGCAGAAGTTGCAAAGGACCTTCCATCTCTTTAGTTCCAGCAGCCGCCACAAAATGTTGCAAGCTTTTCCTCTCGACGAGGAACTCGTCTTTCTCTATATCCTCATCAACATCATCTAACTGGCAATCATATTCTTTATCTAACAGGTTTGAAGGTGTAAGGAAGTCGTATTTCTCTGAAAGACCATGAACTTGTTCAAATCTAGAAGATATTTCTTCAATCAGCCTGTCTAGCACAGACAACATTTCTCTTCTTAGCTCAGCTTCGTACCCTAGTGCTGCATCGCCAGATCCTTCACCATCCATTCGTTTCTTCTTGCGAATTCGACGTTCCATGCTTATCCCCAGTTCAGAACAATTTCCTTTGGAATAGGTCATTGCATCGTCCACAGTCTTGTCCCGATTCTGAAGAAGAGCAGCTCTCAAAGCCAAGAGTTTAACCGCACATTGTTGTAAATCCAGTCCTTTCGTTTGGAGGTACTTTTGAGCATCATTAATTTCGGGGAGGACAGCTTTCCAAAGCCCAAGGAAAGACAAAAAAGGAAATGATAGCATCGCGTGAAGAATCAACCCTGCATCTGACCTGGTAGCTGCATTTTCTCCATCTTCCGTTAGCCGTTCCAGAGCAACGACGACTTCCGAGAATTTTTTCTGTACAATATTCACAGCATCTGCTCGACTACTCCATCTCGTTTCCACAACCCGTTTGATAGTTTGACCAGTTGTCGCAATCAAGATATCCCATCGATGAGTCGAGGCTGAAAAGAATGAAAAAAACGGTCCAATGTTCCAAAAAATGTAACAGAATCGACAGCCACTGAAGCTGCATGCACACCTGCCAAATTCAGTGAGTGATTGGTGCATGGTATAAATACAACCTTTCGGTTGACTTCCCTGATGCGCGTCTGAACACCAGATCGATGACCTGCCATTACGGCCGCATTATCAAATGCTTGTCCACGACAGTCTTGAATCTGAATGTCGTCCTTTCCTAACTGCTCCAAAATAAATGCTGCAATTTGCTCAGCATTTTCGCCTTTCGTTTCAATAAAACGAAGAAATGATTCTTCTACTTTGACTTCCTTTCCATCCATTTTGACATAACGTAAGACCTGGCTCATTTGGTCCTTGTGAGAAATGTCGGGAGTACTGTCGAAGATAATGCAAAAGTAGTTACTCTGTTTCACTTGCTCGATGACTTTCTTCCTGACTTGATCTCCCAAAATGTTCACAAATTCATTCTGAGTTTTTGGTGAAAGATAGGAAGTTGTGAACTTTTTCCCAAGCTTCACTCTCACTAAATGTTCCCGTAGCACTGGGTCGAACTTCGCCATCAAATGAACTAGCTCCAAAAAATTCCCTTTATTTTCAGCAGCATCATCATGAACATCTTCTCGATGGCCTCGTAAAGCCAGGTTTTGTTTAGCGAGAAACCGAATGATGTCCAGGAATCTGGTTAGGATTTGCCGCCACTTTTTTGCTTCCTTCTCAACAACGTCTTGTTCTTTTCTGTCGACTAGTTTGCCTTGAGCAAGGCGGATCTCCAATTCTTTCCACTGAATGAACGCCTGGGCATGCGCAGAACTGGATTCATGTTCATGTATCTTAGGATTCAACTTCCACCAATTTTTGAAACCTTCAACTGAATCAAAACTTGAATTTCCAGCTGGAAATAGTGTGCAACAAAAGCAGAACACAGCTTCCTTGAAAGGGGAATACATCATCCACGTTCTCAAGCTTTTCTCCCCGTTCTGTAGAGTTCGAAAAAACCAGTTTCTTGACAGCTTTCTAGTTTCCCCTTTCGTTTTCGTGCCTGGCCGTACGACTTCCTTGAATTCACAATCTATATGCTGCACAACTTTCGATCCTTGTCGTAAAAGCATGGCCCGAATGCTGTGATCAATCTTGGCAGGCCACAGCCCAATATCTTTCAAATCAGTTTTCCCGTCACGCTCTTCAACAGCTTGTGGCTGACCTTGAAGACGTAAATAATGTCCCCGACGTGGACGATATCGTTGCATTTAATAGCGAGACTATTTTAGATGAAATAACTGTTTACGAGGCTGAGATTGCGCATTATATCGATAGGCTAAAAGTTAGCAAGGCTCCAGGCCCTGACGCTTTTTATCCTAGACATTTGAAAGATTTGAAAGAAGTTATCGTAGGCCCCTTAACGAAGATTTTTAATCAGTCACTCGAAACGGGGATTATTCCTGAAGACTTCAAATTAGCTAACGTCACGCCTATTTTTAAAAAAGGCGACCGCGCGGTACCTAGCAATTATAGGCCCATTAGCTTAACGTCAATTGTCGGTAAACTTTTGGAATCCGTAGTTAGGGATCGTATTATCGATCACTTAGAAAGTAGAGATTTGATTAATAGTAGTCAGCATGGGTTTCGACGCCATAGGTCTTGTTTAACTAATTTGTTAGAATTTTATAACGAAATAGTGCGCGAATACGATAGGCATAGAGCAGCTGACGTTATTTATTTAGATTTTAAAAAGGCGTTCGATACAGTTCCGCATAGGAGACTAATTGCGAAGGTTAAAGCGCACGGTATACGCGGTCAGGTAGCTAACTGGTTAGAAGAATGGCTTCGTGCTAGGAGGCAGAGGGTCGTAGTTAATGGTAGTGAATCGGGGTGGTTAGATGTAGGTAGCTGTGTCCCACAGGGTTCAGTGTTAGGCCCATTGCTATTCGTAATTTACATTAACGACATAGATGTAGGATTGACTAGTAACGTGTCAAAATTCGCGGACGATACTAAAATAGGCGGTAAGGTTGTTAACGAGGACGATAGAAATAGATCCAAGACGATGTAGATAGGATTATGGAGTGGACAGATAAGTGGCAGATGCAATTTAACGTAGATAAATGTAAAGTTTTGCATATAGGTTCTCGCAACAATAATTACGCGTACACGATGGATGATAGGGAGTTAGCGAGCGTTGACGAGGAAGTAGATTTAGGCGTACGCGTAACTAAAGATTTAAAGGTTAGGAACCAGTGCCTGGAGTCTTGCGCAAAAGCGAATAGGATGTTAGGCTTCATAGCGCGTAATTTCGAATTTAAATCGAAGGATATTATATTGCCCCTTTACAAGTCCCTAGTCAGGCCTCATTTAGAATATGCCGTTCAGTTTTGGTGCCCGTACTTGCGTGAGGATATTGATAGGTTAGAAAGGGTTCAGCGTCGTGCCACGAAACTTATTCCGTCATTGCGCAATAAGCCTTATGAAGATAGGATTAAAGAGTTAGACCTGTATTCACTCGAAACTAGGAGATTAAGGGGGAGCTTATTGAAGTTTTCAAAATCGTTAATAACATCGATAACGTAAATTTTGACAAATTGTTCACTTTCGATAATAGTAATACTCGCAATAACGGATTTAAGTTGCGTGGCAGACGTTTCATTACTAATATCGCTAAAAACTTCTTTACGTTTAAAGTAATTGATAAATGGAATAATCTTCCCGCGTCAGTCGTTCATTCTACCAGCGTTAATATGTTTAAGAACCGTCTTGACAGACATTTTAAAAATATTAACGTTGTTTAAAATTAAAAAAGAAAGTTAACAACAGGAGCTCTGGTGGTGGTGCTCGAGGATGAGTCTGTTGACGATGAATGCCAGCTTGTGACATGCCAGCGTGTGATGCCAGCAATTAAATTATTAAAAAAAAAAAAAAAAAAAAAAAAAAATTAAAAAGAAAAAAAAAAATTAGGCTAACACGAACGTAGATGTAGCTCGTAGCGTAAACTAACCCACTCTTTTTTTTTCTTTTTTTTCTCCCTCCTTACTTTGCATGTCTCTAACTCTTTCCTTGCATGTTTGTAGTTTGCATGGTATGACAGTGAGTTAAGACTGTGTTTGCATGGTTTGTAAGCGTTCTTATTTTACTTCTTTTCATCTTTCACCCCTCTCCTATTTTCTCCGACTATTTTTCTGACTTGTCGGCAGTGGCCGGCGGATGATGATGGTGAGACTTTTTTCCTCTTTCTGAATGAATGTTAACCCACGAATGATAGGTGTTGCTCCTTACTTAACCCCTTATTCTCTTCTCTTCTCTTAACCCCCTACTCTTTCCTTTCTCTCGGGCTAGCCTTAGAGTGGATCTTAGGGTCTTTGTTAGCCTTAGCTTCTGTAGATCTGTAGATCAGCATCAAAAACTGCACCTTCAGTTTCAGCAAGAACATCACCGGGAACTTCTGCAGTAGTATAATTTTCCTATCTTCGCGTGATGTATTTCAGCAAGGCACCTTCATTTCTCTTTGCTTCCTCTTCTCTCATTTTCCTTATTTTTCGGAATGCAGCACCGCTCTCCTTCGTTCGCTTCATCTGTGGAAGGAGGCCAAAAATGTGTAATAAAGTATATATACGAGTATGTATATATATATAGGCTAATATATGCAATATATCACCTCCGAATAGTAAACATGGAAAACAAAATAGTTAATTTTTTTCTGGGCATCCACAAAGCCACCTGTATCTTTCATATAAGTCATAGTTAAACTTTCGATTGTATGGTTTATTATTCTTAGTTGCTGACTGAGTTATGTTTAAATTTTATTTTCAATTTGTCTTCAAGTGTATATCTGAAAAACTTTTCCTTTAGTAGTCTTGACACACTATTCGTATTGAGGGTTAATTAATAATTTTTATCCTACAGATTTAAACTAACACTCCAATAGATTATATAGCTATATTTAAACACATTTAATACACAAGTTCACGAATAAAAAACATATGTTAAGTCACAGTGACGAGCTGACAGCTGATTTTGATTAACTAAATGCACCACTCCAGGCGACTATACGACAATAGATTTGTGAGCATATAGGAATAAATTACTCCTTACACGATGGGCAACTAAAAAAATAATGATAATTATTATTTATCCATTCCAACAAGAGGCAAGGGGGAGCGATCGCTCCATCGCCACTATACACCAGTCGCCACTGATAGGAAAACTATAGATTCTTACCTATTTATATAGAACACAATAGATAAGATTGCTTACCTCTATACAGAAATCCTTCAGATAAAAGCACAAACACTACCATGGGCGCCCGCAGGATTTTTTCCAAGGGGGGGCAAAATTTAATGTATTAATAGGTAGGGACCGGAGCAAGCAAAAAACTTTTGACCCCTTAGGAACCAGCAGGTTAATTCTAAGCAAGTTTAGTGTTGCATTTTCTGTAATGGAAAATGCAAATATATATTGTATGTACAATTGTACATACAATGCACATGATAACAATCATTTATTTTATTTATAAAAGAAACATGATAGAATGAAGAAAAAAGCGCACTGAAGTAAATGTTGTACCTAATTTGAAAACGGTGTTTCGAGCATCACCTACACTGCTCATTTGAATAGGAATTGTAGTCGTCTGCGGTCACTACCAAAATTATGAACAACCTTTTCCATAAAATCAGTTTTGTTGGAGTTGATTTTCTCCCGGTGAACAAATAAAAAGGTAGCAACCTTTTATCATGCACACAAATACAAATTTTCACCCTTTAGGAGGCAGTTGGATACTTTTCAGCAAGTTTAGGATATAAATATTTTCTTAGAAAATATTTAATATATTTTCTTGGCATTTCCAGGGGGAGGCAAGCGCCCCCCCTTGCCCCTACCTGCGGGCGCCCATGAACACTACTCAAAAACAATAATACTCCTCAAAAGCGTGGCAAGCACTAGTAAAAAATCAACTTGCTTTCTTAGCAAAAATAGCACAACCTCAAACTTTTGAATCTCAAAATACACTAAAATTTATTTTTAGAATTATGATGAAAATTATATGTATTTTTCACAAGGTTTCGTACAGTTTCTTTTCTTTTGTCTATAATAATAATGAAATAATATTTGTCTGGAAAAAGAAAACGAAAAAAATACATACTGAACGATATTTGACAACCGCGCACTTGGCTTCGCGACCTTGGCTTGGATTCACCAAAAAAATGCCGCCCCCAAAAACGTGCCGCCCGGGGCGGACCGCCCCTACCGCCCCCCCCTAGGTCCGCCACTGGGTATGCGTATGTCATAGTCCGAGGCATATGCAACAAATGCAGGTTTTGTTGAAAAAATCGTTGGAGCAAAACCCTCCCTGATCCCACCATGCGGGAGAAGATGGGGAATTATAAAATTTTAATACTTTTTTATTTGTATTCTTATAGGGCTTATATAATAATTCTTTTCGATTTTTTACAGTGACGTCTAATAACCCAAATAAAATTAATATTCAATATTCGGCCGAATAGTTTTGCATCGAATATTCGGTATTAAGTATTCCGTACATCCCATATACTGCATATATATAATGTTATAATGTTTCAGACCAACAAAGACCCTAGGATCCACTCATGGCTGGTCTACCTAACTGTGGTTGCAGTTGTGTATTGCGTATGTCCTCCGTGGTGGCGGAGGGGACCTACAATTTTACGTTGGTTCCGAATCACAAAAAACCTTAATTTTACTACTTTAAACTATACCCAATCTATCAACATATGCGTCTAATCGATTTTTTAACAGGTTTATAGACGTGCTACTAATTACTTCTACCGGCAAACTATTCCACCTATTTACTATTTTATGCGTAAAAAAGTTTTTGGCAACTGCTGTCTCGAACCTTCTACTGTACTTGTCAGCTTACACCCAATATTTTTAGTTCTATTATATTGTGCTATTTCGAAAAAGCTATCTCTATTTACGTTATCGAACCCATTCATAATTTTGAAAACCTGGATTAGATCACCCCTGAGCTTTCTAGTTTCGAGTGTAGTCAATTTTAACTCCTTAAGCCTATCCTCGTACGACTTCGGCCTAAGCGACGGAATCATCTTGGTTGCTCATCTTTGAACTCTTTCGATTTTATTTATATCTTTGCGCATATGCGGATTCCAAAATTGGATCGCATACTCCAAATGGGGTCTAACTAATGATTTATAAAGAGGAACAATAATATCGTGCGATTTGTACTCAAAATTCCTAGTTATAAAACCTACCACCTTGTTCGCCTTATTGACCGCTGCTGTACTTTGTTTCTCCACTTTTAAATCACCAGTGACGATAACTCCTAAATCTTTTTCCTGTTCTACGGTTGCCAACTCCTTCCCTGACATACTATACGCAAAAGTACCATTACGCGAACCTATTTGTAAAATTTTGCACTTATCGACGTTAAATCTCATTGGCCATGTGACTGACCAATCAACGATTTTGTTCAGATCTTCCTGGATTTTACCTCTATCTTCATCATTAATTGCCCTACCACCCAACTTCGTGTCATCCGCAAACTTTGAAACTGTACTGAATAGGCCGACATCTAAATCTTAATATACGAGTATATAAGAAAAAGCAAGGGGCCCAATACATAACCCTGAAGAACGCCGCTCGTTACATTAGCCCAATACGACTGCGCTCCATCAACGACCACCGTCTGTTTCCTACCTCGCAACCGCTCTTCTATCCACTTTATTACTACACCCCTGATTCCATAAGCCTTAGTTTTTTCAATGAGTCTTTTGTGCGGCACGGGGTCAAACGCTTTTTGAAAATCTAAATGCACTACATCTACCGCCCGATGACTATCGTAAACTTCAACCACGCTTTGAAAAAATTCTAAAAGATTAGTTAAGCAAGATTTGTTTTGTCTAAAACCGTGCTGCGTATTTCTAATCAAGTTATGTAATGACAAGTGTTCGACTATACGATCCCTAATTATTGATTCCAGTAGCTTACCTACAACAGACGTTAAACTGATTGGCCTATAATTTCTCGCCGCACCTTTATCGCCTTTTTTAAAAATAGGTGTTACATTTGCTAACTTGAAATTATCTGGTACGCACCCCTCAGAAATAGACGCATTAAAAATCTTTGTTAGCGGCACAACAATGCTTTCTTTTAACTCTTTTAGTTGTATAGGATATATGGAATCCGGTCCCGGTGATTTACGCATTTTCATTTTATCAATACAGCGCATTACCTTCTTTTCACTAACCAAAATATTATCTAAAGTATTACCATTGTCAAAAGGTATTATGTCTATGACCGTAGGGATATTCGTTACATCTTCTGTTGTAAAAACTGATGTAAAAAATTCGTTTAGCAAGGTAACCATTTGCTTGTTTCTCAGAAACTAGCTCTCCGTCAGGATTTTTCAACGGCCCCAAGACACTCTTTACTGGATTCATATTATTGACGTATTGAAAGAATCGCTTGGGGGTTTTCTTTGCCATCACGAGCTATGAAAATTTCAAATCACGCTTGGACTTTTTTTATTACATTTTTCACTTCACGCCTTAGAGATATGTAATTGTTTCGTAACCACAAATTGCCTTTATCGCACTTATGTAGCCTATAAGCCCTATCTCTACTCCTTATAATATCCCCTACTCTAGAAGTAAACCACAAGGGCTTGTCATTTACTTTCGCAAGCTTAATCTTGTACGGTACACATTCCTCATTTATAGTCCTAAATACTGTTTCAAACGATTCCCACATTAGGTTTTGCGTTGGAGATCCCCATTACGTTTTGTCAATTGACGTGTGACAATTCATTTCTAAATTTACAAGTCTGCGTGCTCGAAGTTAGGAATTTTAGTCGAGTTACCTGGTTTCGAGTGACTTACTGAGAGGACAAACTCTACCTTATTGTGGTGATCGCTATTGCTTAACGGTTCTATTACTTGAAGATCAGTGATTAGCAGTGGCGGCTCGTGACTAAAAATTCTAGGGGTGCTGTCTCTAAGAATGGGTTGAAATAATTACTGAAATAAAAGGATGAGCATTGAGCAATGAATAAAAGTTTCAAAAGTTATTGAAAAAGTTATTCAGTGAGCTCATCTTTATATTGTTCTTGATTATTTCAATTGTAAATAAAAAATTTAGGGGTACTGCAGTTCCGCAGTGCCTACCGACGAGCCGCCACTGGTGATTAGCCTATCATCTGTAGTTATTACTAAATCTAAAATACTGTCCAACCTCGTAGGTTCCCCAACCTTTTGAATAAGATAGCTATCTCGAGAAAATTAACGAAACGATTACCTTCCGCGTCTCCCTGCATTGTATCGTAATCCACGTTGGCGCAATTAAAGTCACCCACAATTAAGGCCTGCTCACTACCTATTATTCTTTTAAGTTCACGATATAACGCTTCGTTCGTATCAGCTGTTTGATTAAGGGGCCTATATATAACCGCAACAACAAGTTTGAAATCGTTCACTTTAAGTTCTGCTATAGTCGAATCTATCGGTTCTGGAATTCTGTGCTTTACTTCTATAACGTTCACAATATTATCTTCGATATACAACATAACACCTCCTCCTCGCCTACCTATTCTGCGTTTAACTCCCCTGCAAAGTCACGTGTTTCAGTGCTAAGCCACGAGTCATTTATCGCAATTAAATCATAGTGTTTACAAGCAATTAAAGAAAAAAATTCGTTTATTTTATTTCGTAGGCGAGGAGCATTTAAGAATAGAACCTTCAAATTGTTTGTAACCGCGATACCTTCGCGCGCGCAAGGGAATTTTAAGGAAATTACGCCGGAACCGTTCGAGTTATGGCAGCCTGAAAAGAAGAAACAGTATTGTGAAATAGTCTTCCTAAACGCGCAGCTCCAACGTCATTAAGGTGAAGTCCATCTCCGAGGAACAAGTCCCTCCTGCCACAGAAACTGCTCCAAAAATTCGCAAATTACACTCCTTCCTGTTGACAAAGTGACTTTAGGTTATTGTTAATATAGGTCGCCTTGCTGTAGAACTCGTTACGTTGGATAATTCAAGGAAGTATACCTGTGAAAACAATCTTAGTTTTTCCTTTAGTCACTCTAGTAAGTCCCTGTACCTAGCCAGCAGCTCTTCCGATCTAGAATTTAGAACGTTATTAGTACCGACGTGAACAACATACTTTGTGTCCTCAGAGGTTCTGTCTGTAAAAAAATCAACACTATTAGTTATATCCTCCACCCTTGCACCAGAGTAGCAGTAACGGCGCCTACGACGGGGGTTTTTCCCGCAGAATTCCTCGAGCTGGCCTCGAACAATGGAACCACCAACGAGTCGTATTTCAGGTTCATCTACGTCTTCGAAGCCGAAAACAGAAAACTTATGGTTCGTTAATACCGGTAGACAAGTCTTAGGTTGTCTCAATGGGGCTCCATTACTAGGGCGGGTCGTACTCAGGTGACAACATGAATCTGAAGGAAATCCTACCATCAGGGGTGTCTAAATTATGTGTTTTTACATGGGGAATTCAAATATGAGCTTATTTTTTGGATAGGATAACTCTAACCTACATCATTTTGTATTTCTAAATTGCCAATTTTACCCTTTTGAACCCCTTTATAATATATTAAAAGATATCAGGTAAATCATTTATATTGACAAGGCCAAATCAACTTTACATATATTTATTAATAGGTGAACTGCATGTATATCACTGATATAATTACAAAGATCATTCTCCTGACATCTTGAACTTTGCCAGGTTGCACAAATCCTGCTTTGACTCAGACTTGGACATCAGCTTCCTGCTGGTCTCCTGAGCCCTGATCCCTCCATCCCTCTTTTCCTGTGAGAAGTACTTAGCAGAAGCCTCAGTCACCATTTTAACAACCCTCTCAATGCTTTGTGTGTGGCAAGGCCAGTTGCGCACCTCCATGGGGGTGTTGATGAAGTCAACAATGAGATGGCGCAGGGGAAGTTCAACAGTGTGCAGGTTGCACACCAACCAGACCAGCTTTCTCCCCAGGTGCAGCTCCAGCTTCCGCATTACTCCAGCTTTCACACCAGTGTTGACATTTGTTGAGTCTCCTCCAATGGCCAACAAGGTCTTATCATAACCCCTCTCTTTCAGCCAGGCAAACAGGACCTTATCAATCTTCTCCGCATGTGACTCCTCTTTAGTTGCTTTCTCTAGGGTAAAGTGGAACAGATAGCTATAGTAGCTGCCAGGCTCACTAACAACATTATAGTGTTCTTCCTTGATCTTTGCGGGAAAAGATTGGTCACTGACCTCAGCTTCCATCATCACATTGGTCAGGTCAATCCGCCCATCAAAGAGGATGCAAGAGATCCCCCCCCTCCTCCCTGCACTTCTTCTCGAACTGTTCCCCCAGCTCTCTCATCAACTTCTCCTGTGCTCTCTTGACCTTGCTCTTATCAATCACTTTACTTGTATTGTCTTCTGTGATGATTCCTGCGTCAATCAGAGCTGCTGTTGCTATCGCTGCAGTTGGCCTCAGCCCTATGCCATACCTTACACTAGCAAGGGCAATGTTTTGAATCTCATCATAGTTTTTCTGTACCTTTGCCGAAGCTGCTGGCTCAGGGTCAGTTTGAGGGAAGAGCTCAACTTCAGGAACAAACTCATCTTCATCACCACTTCTCTCCAATTCCAGATCCTCATCACCATCTGCCAAAAATCTCTTAACATCCTTCCTGGCTGCCTTCTCTGCTACTGCAGCACTTTCCTCCTTGCTCCTTCTCCTTTTCTCTGCCTTCCTTTCCATCCACTGCCTTTTCAATGTCCTCACCTGTCTCTTGTGCTCTGGTAGATCAGGACCCCCTATTTGGTAGGGTCCCTTACTTCCAACCTTCTCTTTCTGTCCCTTGATGTAGGCAAGATCTTTCACAGGAATCTTTTTCTCTCTGCTGCAGGAACAGTTAATGTGGGCTTGGATAACACAGCCCTCACAGCCTCCCCCCTCACAACTGGTAATCTGACACTTGCAAGTCAAAATATCAAAGAACTTGTCTAACTTGACAATGAACCTCTCTTTGGCATCAAGTTTGCCCTTCCCAAGAGAAAACTTCACTGCCTGATTCCAGACCTCCTTGAGCTTGGACATGATGGTCACTTTTTCATTGATAACAGGTGGCTTGAAAAGAGCATTAGCTTTGCTCCACTGACAAATCAGACCAGGGTAGATGTCACTCACCAGCTTGTCCACTGGGTAGTTCCTCCTGTCATCTTCACTTTGCTTCCTCAAGTAGATGCCATACCTCAGGATATCCCTCACAGTTGGCAGTTCAGACACCAACAGCTCCCGGCCAGTACCAACAAGATTACTCAGATGAGAACTTGATTTCGTCCTTGTTCTGACTTGAGCCATTTTCTTAATGAGTTCACACTGAAATAAAAACAATAATACAACAGTTAAGTATCCACTACAGACAGGTATTAACTCTTTTCAGCGCAAAATTCTTGGTTAAAAAAAAGAGCTGAAATGGGCAAGAACAAATTTATCTGCAAATGCTAAACACATTATGCTTTTTTGGTTTCAAAATGTTATAAAATGCTAATTTATCTGTTGTCTGTAATGCAAATAATTTGTTCATGTACTCTAAAAAAACTAAAGAAACACATCCTAAAAATATTCTTTAGAACATTGAAATAGGCCTCATACTGCTCAGTTGTACTAAAAATGAACCACCTAATTTTAGCTCAAATCAAAGTTGTTAATTAAATTTTGCTCAATGTATCACTATAATATGCGTAGAAATAGCTTTTTCTAAAATATAACAGAATAATACTCACATGTGAACAGTAACAAAAAAAATATCAGTAGATAATCACTAAATCTATCCCCTCACTGCAAGCCGAGGTGGTAAAATAGCTTCATAAATCATGAGTCACTTCAAATATTTCACAAAACGTTTTAGAATGTTCTGAAACGTTACATTCTAGCCTCTGAGAAAGGTGGCTCAGAAAATGGCCTTATGCGCGCCAGAAAACCGTCAAAATATTTCATATACCAAACTGTATGATAATTACAATTAAGTGGAATGGCACACCTTTTTATTTGAGTATTTAAATATTATTATTATTATATGAATTACATTATATGTGTTTATATGAATTAGTTAGAACAATGCTCTATGAGAGATAACGTGAGCAGCCATGATAGAAAACGTGAGAAGACATATTCTGGGGTAACTACAATAGTAAAATAATCAACAATTTAATAATAATCAACTGCAAAATTATGTAGGTTAGGGTTATCAGAATTAAATATTTTCTTCAGAATTGTGTTCTATACACCAAAATATGTCATTTGAACACCCCTCTCCATTGATTTAAAAAAAATGCATAGTATGACCCGCCCTACGTCCATTACGCACTTGCACGAAGGGTCGGGAACTAGTGGAAGAGAGAGAGCTATTAGTGTTATTTATATCATTAGTAGAAACTGAGGCAGGAGGGGCCGTGACTGAAGAATAACTCATCTCAGAAGGCCCAAGGGATTCTAACTTTGCCGTCAGGAGCACCACCCTTTCTTCAAGCCTCACTCTGGCCTCCCTCTCACGCTCTAGCTCGTTCTTCAGCATTTCCATGTTTGAGCACCACCTGCACACTAACTGATCATTATTATTAGCCAAAATAAACGCGTAAGCAGCAAACTTTCCTTTACAGCGACTGCAAGTACTTGACGGGGGTGCCATGCTATTAACTAATTAAAAAACGAGCGTTTGGAAATTAATATCGAATTAATAATAGTGATCTAATAACGACGTAAGTTTCCTAGAATAAGTAAGAAGCAATTAATAAATAAAACGTAGGTCTACCGCGTGTTTATTGTGACGTCACCTGCGCAAGCCCGCAAAAATGTTCTTCAAACGCAGAAACAGGTTCCTGTAACCCAAATTTATACTAAATGAATATAGCCTATACTAAATTTTCACAGTTTCAATTAATTAATTAGCTAATCATTTTCTACCCGCTTCATTTTTAGAGGACGCGGCAGTCATGCCACATTGACTCCGCCCACCTTTCAGAGGGTGATGCAATTGTTCGATTTCTTGTATAATGCTGTTTGTGAATCAGACAGATCATTTACTCATGCATCATTTCAAGTTTAAACTTGCTGGAGGACGGTTTTAACTTTTAAGTTCGTTCAAACTTCAAGAGCTTAGGAATAGTATCTCATGTAAGTATTAATTCATATATATTAATTATTAATTCATATATATAATTATTGATTCATATATATAATTATTAATTCATATATATTAAGTATTAATTCATATGTATCATATTTATTCAGTATATATATATATATATATATATATATATATATATATATATATATATATATATATATACAGAGACATGCAAGAAGTAAATAGACACCCTTAATTGTCTTAGATGTCTTCGTTTTGTTCGAAGATCTGTTGAGAACAACCCTCGTTTAAAAGCTTCAGAAGTGGCAGAAAAACTCAAAATTAGCCCAAGAACAGCAGTAAACTATCTTCATCAGCTTGGTTATTATGGACGTGCAGCTAGGAGGAAACCCCTTTTAACTACGACTAATATTAAGAAGAGGAATGAGTGGGCTAACGAGATGAGCGACAAGTCTCTGGCTTTTTGGCAGAGCATAATTTTTTCTGACGAGTCAAGATTTGCTCAGTTTTCAGACAGTGGACGCGTATGGGTCTGGAGATCACCCAGCCAAGAGTTTGATATAAACAGGCTACAACCAACAGTCAAATATGGTGGCGTATCTGTTATGGTTTGGGGAGCTGTTTGGAACAGTGGGCGATCAGACTTGGTTGAGTGTGTTGGTAACATTAATTCAGAAAAATTCATTTCTATCCTTGAAGAAGGACTTATGCCAATATTCTCAAGTGGTCAAATTGAAAAAGACAGCTGCCTGTTCATGGAAGATGGAGCCCCATGCCACACTGCAAAAAAGACGAAAGAATGGGAGGAGCGAAATGGTATCAAACGACTTCCTTGGCCGAGTCAGTCCCCTGACATAAACCCCATAGAACACGTGTGGGCAATACTAGACAAGTCTTTATGTAAAAAGCCCAAAAAACCAGCAACACGATCAGAATTGTTGAATCTTTTACGCCAAACATGGTTAGAAATACCTCAAGCTACAATTTCAGAACTCATTAATTCTATGCCTAGGCGAGTTGCTGCTCTTAAAGCAGCTAAAGGAATGTCAACAAAGTATTAATAGCTAAACCTTAATTGTTCAAAAATTTGTTGGTACTCTAATTTTCAAATAAAATTGTTACAGCAAAATCTGGCCTGTCTATTTACTTCTTACATGTCTCTGTGTATATATATAATTATGTTCTTTATATGCAAATTTATAACCGGTAAGGATGTTGCTATTAAATTAAATGATTAAAATTGTAAGGTATATATCTTATGTCGCTTGAAGTTTATTATTTACTTATTCTTAAATATATTTTTACAAATTTGGTTATCTTCTTACCCATCAACCACTAACCACTGTAACCATTTTTTTTACTTTATTTATTTTGACTTTGCAATTTTTTACTGTAACACTTATATAATTATGCTTTGGTGCTAAACGGTTAACGCATTATTTTCTCTCATTTTTCAGGTTATGGCTAGAAGTACTCGCTCATCTGCAGAAACGTGGGTTCTAGGAAAGCCCAACAACGAGTTATCAACTGCAAGGTTACCCACATGTGGTGATATGCTTCGCTTGGTTCAATTTATTTCACCACCATGAACAGTCCAAGCCCCAAGGCCTTGAAAGAGAGCTACAACTTGGCCTGCAAAGAGGCCTTGCAAGTATGGCAGAGAGCAAGGATTCCTACACAGCGAGTCGATTCCTGCGTTAGGAAGCTGTCAAAACTGTACGAAGAGTTCCTTGCTTTGAAGAAAAACCGCAAGACGCAGCTACAAAGCTGCAGAGTGAAAGAGAGCATGTTCCAAGAGACTCTCTCAGAGCTTTTCGACGTTGCCTCGAAGGACGCCTTGAAGGTGGTAGACAATGAAGAAGACCGCCAATTCCTGATGATGCAATGAGAAGACGTCTTTTCCTGCAGTATGGCAGGCCCTGACAAGATTAATTTTGCCAAGGAATACCGCAAGAAATGTCGACAGGAGAAAGATGCTGACAAAGCTCTAAGGTACAAAGAAAGAGAGGCTGCATTCCAGGCTGGAGCTGCTGCTCTTCCATCATCCAGCACATCCACTTCATCCTCTGAAGAACTCAACGCTGAAGACGATGATTATCGTCCGTCGACTTCGACCGGAAGAGCAGATGTACACTCATCCTCCGAAACGAAACAATATCTTCACATCACCGGATGTGGTTGCTACTCTTCATCGCGTCAACCTTCTCGATCGAAGAGCAGTCTTCGTTGCTGGATCGGTCGCTCAAGCCCTGGGCTATGATATTTCTACAATGACTCATTCACGCAGTTCCATCCGTCGTTCAAGAAGGCAAGCAAGGAAGGCAGCAGCCAAAGAGGATCAAGCTTCGTTTTCTATCGAAGGACACCTTTTTCACTGGGATGGGAAACTACTTCCCAACATCGGCGGCGCAAAGGAAACAGCCGAACGAACCGCGGTAATCATTACGGGAAATGGGATGGAAAAAACTAGCCGTGCCAAAAATACAACGAGCTACAGGAGAAGAACAGGCCAAGGCTTACATTTCGACGATTGATGACTGGAATCTTCACGGTGAGAGCCAAGGTCTCGTATTTGACACAACTGCGTCTAATACTGGCCTTCACAGGGGAGACTGTACCATGAATGAAAGAGCAGTAGGGAGGGAACTTGTCTGGATCGCTTGTCGACATCATATCCTTGAAGTAGGCTGACCATATTTCCTTGAGACAAAAACGGGACATTGGGATGGCAAAAAAGGGACGGGGGTTATGTAATATTCTGTATTCATGAAAAAGTAAGTACATAAACCGGGACAAAATTGACATTTTTATTAAAACGACGAGACGGCCAGGAAATATAAAACAAACGGTACTGTCCCGTTCAAAACGGTACGTATGGTCAGCCTACCTTGAAGTCATCTTGTCAAACACATGCAACGCACTTCTTGGACCCACAGGTGGCCCGGAAATGACTCTCTTTAAACGTTTTCAGAAAAAAATGGCCATCACTTCAGAAGGATTCCTTCATGAAGGCTTCAAACATCCTATTCAGAGATCCAAAGATGTTCCAGCTTCGAGAGGAAATGATCCAGTACTTCACAAAGGCACTGGAGTCTAAACAATCACGTGATGACTACGAAGAATTGCTACGACTCTGCCTCACCTTCCTCGGGTATCGTGATGAGAAAGAAGTCAAGGTCCGCGCTCCAGGACCAACTCACCATGCACGCTGGATGGCCAAGGCCATCTACGTCCTCAAACTTTATCTGTTCAAGCATCATCTACAGCTGACAGCACGTGAGACGGAGAATATCACCGAGCTCTCTCTGTTTATCGCCTTGGTCTACGCACGTTTTTGGAACGAGGCCCCCGTCGGAATCAATGCTCCTTTCAACGATATTCTGCTTCTTAAAATCTTGCAAAAGTACCCAAATCAGACCATTTCCAAAGCAGCATCCACAGCTCTTCAACGGCACCTGTGGTATCTTGGAGAACATCTCATCGGCCTTGCATTCTTCGATCCTAGAGTCGATGCCGAGACCAAACGGAAGATGGTTGTAAACCTCCATCGTAACGAGAATACCACTGTTACTCGTCGATTGAAGCTTGAAGGAAACATTGAAGATTTGAATTTGTATGAAATGGTCACCAAAAGGACCCTGGTTATCTTCAATCTGTTAAAGAAAGAAGGAAGGAAGGCAGCGGAGGATACCTTCCTGAGGACCGAGCCCAATTCCTGGACGGAGGATGATTGCTTTCAAGAGTTTCGACGCATAGCGATCAACCTAATAGTTGTTAATGATTCAGCAGAGAGGGGTATCGCCCTTATCAAGGCATATAATACATCTTTGACGAAGGATAAAGAACAAAAACAATTCATCCTCCGATTAGTAGCAAAACATCGCCAAGACTACTCATCATCTTCGAAGGAGTCAGTGATGAAGCATTAATCTAAGTAATGATGGATATTATAAACGAATGATAAATGTAATTTTCTATCAAACATATCATTTTTGTTCTTTAAGAATTAATCTGTTTTCTTTAGGAGTTATTCTGTTTTCTAAAAAAAATAAGCTGTTTTCTTTGAGATTTAATCTGTTTTCAAAATAAACTAGTATTTGCCCTTGTTTTTTTCATTTTTTAACCCAGAAGATCAATCTACTAGAAAATGAGTAGTAAAATGAAATTCATAGCGACCAGTAAATATCATTCAATTAGGCTGAAATTTGGCATGGAGATGTTTGATAGATATAGGAACAGGAGCAGCCATGTGGAGGTAAAAAATTACAAAATTTTATATTTTGAACCACCCTAAATTATATATATATTTCGCACAATAAAATGGTTTATATACAATTAAATATACAAAAATCTAATAAGTTTATTTAGATAGATATACACTGTCTGCCAAAAAAAAGGGTTCACTCTAAAAACGTCCATGGAATCAACATTTTTCAAACAATCAGTATGAAACTTATATACATGAAAGATACATAAAACCTGTAAACCAAATTTCAGTTGAAAGCTATCAAAAACAATTTATTAAATATTTCTTAACTGATGCTCAAGAAACTAATCAAGAATCCTTTATTTCCATTTTCACTTTTGTAAATTCTAATATACGATTTTTTTTTTGCAGGGTTATAAAATACAGTGAATACGCCATTTTCAGAGGAAGATAAGATTATAATTAAGCATTATAGACTAGAAAAGGGATATGGACGAACGAAACTACTCTCCGAATTCCCCAACAAACGGTGGACTCTTGGTGGTTTGGGAAAGCTTCTAAAGAAAATTGACGAGACAGGATATCAAAAAAAGAGAGGGAAGTGGGCAACCAAAAACTGTTCGCATACAAGACAATATTGACGACGTCGAAGAACGTATATTAAGTCTCGATGTAGGGGATAGGGTTACGCAACGAGTTTATTCCGTCTAATTAATACAAGCAATTCACTATGTCTAATAACTCAAAACACCTAAAGGAATAGGTCTATCCTTTTGTGTTACTAGTTTTATTTTATTAGTTTTTCACTCAGAGCTTGTAGGAAGATTAAACACAGCTTCCTTGTCTACACCAATGCTCGTCACTAAGCAGCTCTGAGATATTGAATCTTTGTCTTAAATTCGCTTGCTTTGCAAACTGAAAGTCCCCAGACATATAATTTTTGTTTTCATTATTTCTTCTCTCAAAGTAATTTTCATGAATCAGCAATGGAAAATTTTGATACGAAAAAATACGTTTCTCTTGTTATTATTTAGACTCAATGCTTACATATTTGGTTCTACGTATGGCAATTTTTCCCATTTCCAATAGACTTTGTCGCCAATGCCGAAACAATTTTGTAGTTATTTAATACATTGAATTAATAATTTGTATTTAATTACGATACCATATTGTAGGCGTGTATAAGCCTGGGTTTTAATTAGGCTTTGTTGTGAACTGTAATGTAAAGTGTATGACAGGCACGCACAGTTTTTCCATAACTTCGATCTTAGAGACATTAAACATAACGGAACTTGTTCGACCATTATACCATGTTTTATTCATTGTCTAACATAATTACCAAGTCTCCTCATTTTATTCATGAGATGTCATACTAAAATGAGTATACGGTAACGATAGTCCAGTGGTATTCAAATGGGGGTACGCACGCTATTTCCTCAAGGTACGCATCACCACATCTCAAAGTCGATTTAATTAGCAATCAAAGTTTTTGCATCCAAAAAAATTATTTAAGTAGGCCTACTTCATTTTTATAAGTTTATCTGCAATATTTCTTTTTTTATTATTGGTATGGTATCATTAATAAATGGAAGACAGATATATATTTAGAAAAATATTTCATTCAGTATGTAACAATAATTGTCTACGTACAAAAAAGGTGTGATTTTTGGATTTGTATAAGTTTTATACAGGATATTTAATTACCTTTGGAATAGAGAAGGGGTACAAGATTCATTTATAATGTTTCAAGGGGTACGCCAATGAAAAAGTTTGAATACCACTGCCGAATAATCTACAATTTACCCTTACTATTTACAATTACCATTCTTTACACAATTTGTTATCTTTCGGAAAGTAATGGAAAGTTATATTGTTCGTATTTCCTCTAATCTGTATGTTATTACGACCATAACAACCACAATATTGACAAATTCTGAACCTAATCCGAAATTACCAGTCACTTCAAACGCGTGCCCATCGCCCGCCCTCATAGTTAACACTGTTGAAAGTAATTTGTAATTTGTGCTGTTCACATGGGAGGGCGCTGCGAGTCAATTTTCATATGAACATTTATGAATGAAATTAACTTTTATGATAAGAGTTGGTAATTATATAAGACTATGGTATCATCCTTAATGAAAATACTACATATTTCCCATTTTCTTAGTATTATAGTAACTTGTAGTATTTTCATTTATGATGAAGCCTCATAAATGATCTGAGATGACTTGTTATATTATTATACTCTTTAATATTTTTAAATAGAAAACATTTATTTCCGCAATAATTAAAAAGAAATAAACGTTTAATAATTCAACTAAATAATAATAATAATACTAATAATAATAAAAGTCCCCAAATCATCACTTGAGTGAGTATCCACAATATTGTAATTTGTCTATTTCCAGAACTCCTGTTATTTGTCCGTATCATAGATAGATAGATAGATAGATAGATAGAATAACCTTTAATAATAATAATAAAATAAATACATTTTTTCAATTTACAATGACATGAATAATTGTGAAGCTCGACTATTTATTTAATTTAATTTGGCCCTTAAGCTTTAGGCTTTACTGGGCTCTTATTAAAAATAAGCAGCCTGTTGTTATTAATTAATAATAATAAATAAATAAGTATTATTAATAGTTAAAACATGTATTACAATATTAAACAATATTAATGGACAATATTAAACAATATTAGTAGACATTAATCCTAGATTTTTGTTAGTATGCCATTATTAATCTGGATTTCAACTTGGTTTTAAACAAATTTACATTCACAATATTTTTTATATCGGCATGCAAGTCATTCCATAGTTTCAATCCAATGAAAATGGGTAGTTTTTGAGATGAAGACAATCTAAATTGAGGTATAACGAGCTTTGATCTATTTCTGGTCTGATAAAAGTGGATTTCTTGATGAGTTACAAAATATCTATTTATCCATTGCAAATTAATGATTTTGTTCTTACACTCGTAAATAAAAATAAAATGTGCCAGTTTGGTTATATCGTTGAGCTTTAGTAGGTTTAGCTCTTTAAATAATGCACTAGAATGATCAAGGAAATCAGCATCAGATAATAACCTTATTGCTCGTTTTTGGATGACAAAGATACCATTTAATGCGTTGTTAGTGGAGTTTCCCCAAACAAGGGTGCAGTATGTTACATAAGGAAGAACAAGAGTATGATGAAGAGTCAATAAAACTTGTTTAGGGACTACATTTCTAAGTTTAAACATTATAGCAACGCTCCTTGAAATATTTTTTGCGATATAATTTACATGATCACTCCATTGCAAATTCTTATCTAGCATTACACCAAGAAATTTTGTTACAGTACACCCCTTTATGGCGATTTCATTAACATTAAGTTCATCAGATCAGCTGATCTGATGACGTTTTTGGTCATAATCTCTGTTCTTTTTCTCGTTTCAATTAGGCAGCACCCTGTTGGATGCTTTTGATATGGTTACGATATGTCTTTCTACCTGAAGAAATACTTCGGCCTGAGAATAATTTATAGTGACAAGTTACACTGAATATTTTTTGAAAACAAATGGCCCATCAGGCCTGAAGTTTTATGATTAAACGAAAAACCACAATAATAATCATGTACGGAAAAAAGTTAATAAAGGAACGCACAAATTTGATCGAATTTTAATTACGCATTCATCCTATGTAGGCAGTTGAATTGGGAAATAAGGTCAAAATAGGAGTTAAATTCTCTGTTATATATTAAGATTTTAACCATCTTTCTTTGAAATTCACTCGTATATTTAAGTTTGGTAACTTTAGTGAGAGTAAACTGTTTGTTAAATAAAATTTTAGCCGAAATAGGCTACTTTAGTAATGGTGGAACCTATATTTGACTACCAATTCAGACTCATTTTAATAGGAGATTCTACTGTTGGAAAAAGCTCCCTTCTTAAATATTTTACAGATGGAAAATTCTTTGACGTAAGTTAAAGATCATTTTGTCTGTATAGTTAATCTTAGCTTTTGGGCAATAAATATATTTATTGAAAGACTTCGGAAAGTCTTATAGATTAAACTGCAGTTTGCAAAATTTGTCAGAAAAACTTGAAATCACTGGAGTAAAGATTTGGGTAAATCTTAAGGAAATGTCAGTATTTCTTTACTATTACACTGGTCTCAAAATCATACTAAAATGCATTTTTCCAGTAGTATTCATTTGTTGTGTAAATGAGCCAAAACCCATTTTATTTAAAGTTGAAAATTGTGATGTTTTGGCTCAATTGTGCAGTAAGTGGTACTTTTTCATTAAATAGTTGTATATTAATTAGCTGACTTGTGTTTGACATCTTGCAAGATTTTATTATTATTAAAATGTAGCTCATGAGTCGACTTGGATTATGTTGATAGGCCCAAGTGGCTTCATGTTTTCCACATGAAATGTAATGTAATACCCCTGCAATTTTAATAATCCTGCAATGTCAATTGCCCTTGATTGATAAGGTTTAGTCATGAATGATATTTTTGTTGTTTTGTAGGTATTACTTACCTTTCCAGGTCCTGACATATATTCTGGTAAAATTTTACAAGACACCTGCATTGCCATGAAACATATATCAATTAATAGAGCAGAAAGAAAGGTGCAAACAGCTATGTATCATTTTGAAAATATTAGAAAATAACAAAGTTATGACTATGAAGATGTTACTAGGGCACATGATGAATCAAGTTCTCAAAGTTGAAACCACACGAATAGCACATCATAATTCTATCATAAACATGACCAAACTGAGGTATTACCCAAACTTAATCCAATTAGAAAAAAAAAAATAGCCAGAACAGAAACCAACCAACTAATTAAGTTGCAGAGTAGCGAAAAAATAGCCCAATCAGAAAAATGTCATGTCAAATGGATATCGTTAATTAAATAATATCTCTATAAATATGATCAACTGAAATTTTTTTACTTAAAGGAAAGGTTTTATTTATTACTTTCTATGCATTGCAATAATTTTTATTAGAAACTGAGGTGAGGGGGATATTGTATACAATTACTGTAGGCTTATCATAGCTTACATGATTTGGATCTTCTCCGTTTCATGTACTTCCAAAAATTTTATCGAAAATAAGATATTTAATGTAGGTCAACTGTATGCCCTTGATGATTGGTTATATGTTATGTTGATATTTTCGTTAAAACTAAAAAAATCATGACAACCTAACCAATCATCAAGGGTATACAGTTGACCTAACCGGGCATTCAGTTAACCTACATTAAGTATCTTATTTTCAACAAAATTGCAAACTGTACATGAAATGGAAAAGATCCAAATTGTGTAAGCTATGATAGGCCTAGTAACATCTTCATAGTGTCGTAACTTTGTTATTTTCTAATATTTTCAAAATGATACATAGCTGTTTGCACCATTTTTTTCTGCTCTATCGTTACTGTAGCATTTGCTCAATAGTAACTTATGTTCAACACAAAATTTAAATACCGTAGCTCCTTATCCTTAGAGCGAAACTTATCAAAAAACATAGTAACTGACATGTCACAACAATCCATCTTTCCACCTTAACAACAAAACACAAACTGACCAGATCTGACTTAATGGAGTAATTGAACAGTGTGGCAACTAAGGGGTTGCCAAATGTTGCTAGATATACCAATAATTGCTAAAAATATTGGTAGATGTTTCTAGATATATCTCAAACTATCGCTAAATGTCGCTAAAAATGACATTGCTTCAAAGTATCATAACTTTATTTTCTAATATTTTTAAAATGATACATAGCTGCTAGCACCATTTTTTTTGCTCTATTGATTGATATATGTTTCATTACTGAAGCATGTTTCATGGCAATGCGAATGTCTTGTAAAGTTTTACCTATATTCCAACTAAAATAACCTTTCCGGGTCCCAACATAGATTTCGTGATATTTGTTTAAAATAATGAAAATATCACGACTTAACCAATTATCAAGAGTGTACAGTTGACCTAACTGGGAACTTAATTTATGGTTTTTGATTTGGGACCTAGAAAGGTAAGGTTGGGTCATTGTCAGGACCTGGAAAGGCAAGTAGTACCATTTTGTGTATATATATATATTTTTTTTTATTAGGGTTGTTTAACCTCCTTCGCAACATCTAAGGTCATATGACAGAGGGGACCTACAGCTTTACGTGGGATCTGAACCACGGGTTGCTACATAATCTGGGCGCAGAAGACAGTCTCCCATCCAACTACTACCAGACCCAATGTCACTTAACTTTGCTGATCTCTGGGAAGCGGTGTTACGACATATATATATATATATATACTGGTCTGCAAAAGTATTTATGAAATGAGAAATATTATCCAGATATTAATGGTAGCTTTATTTTTTGTGATTTAGTAAAAGTTATTTTGTTAATATATTTTTTATGGTCATTTATGTTATGCAGAATACAAATAAATTAGTATAAGACAGTAATTATATAATTATTAGATTAAATGATATTTTGCCACTTTAAAAGTCATTGTAATTAATTCCCATAGAATTTATTCAATATTTTGATAATTTGGCATTGCTAAATTAAAAGTCCTCTAATTTTGAAATTAGTGGTACAGACTATGCGCAGTTCAACAAAATTTTTATTTACATATTTCAAATTTGAGAGGATGGTTAAGATATGCAAGTTATCTAGCCAAGACTTAGGAGAATTGACTGCTCTTGTTAAAATGGGTAATTATTCTAATACAAGTATTGCAAAAATGCTGAAGATAAGTGAAGATACAGTCAAATACCATAAGAAATGTATTTTAAATCAAGGGAGTACTTGGAAGTTAGTCCGAACTGGAAGAAAGAGGGTTTTGTCAGAACATGGTGTAAGGCATTGAAAATTTCTGGCTTTGGAGAATAGATTTATGACAGCAAATGACTTGAGTAAAGAATTAGTGGAAATAGGAGAAACAAAAGTTAGTGCTGATACAGTCAGAAAAAGGTTAACAGATAATAAAATATTTGCTAGAGTGAGTAAGAAAAAACCTTTGTCAAAGAAGAATGTGATAGTACAATTAGAATTTGCTATTCAACACAAATATTGGGATGCTGAGAACTAGTCAAAAATTGCATGGAGTGATGAAAACAGATTCAAAATTTTGGTAGTGATAAAAGGAGGAAAATTGTTAATAGATGAATTGGTGGAGCATATAAGAATGAATGCCTTATTCTGACGGTGAAAAAAGGAGGGGGGGGGGGGCAATCAATGTGTGGGGCTGCTTCTTAACAAAGGGAGTTAGAAAATTTCACTGGGAACATTTGAAGAAAATGGACACATGGATCAATATGTATGGTATTCAAACATCTATTCACTAATATTGCAATCCCAGCTACTAAAGAACTTCATGGAGATTATGCACACTTCATATTTCAACGGGATAATGATCCTAAGTATAGTGCTAAATCACTAAAACAACTCTATAGTAAGTTTGAAGAAGGGTATAAAATGCTAGGATGGCCATCTCAGAGTTCAGATTTAAATCCTATTGAACATCTTTGGGATGAGCTTGCAAGAAAAGTAAGAAGAGAAGACAAAGCAAAAAATAAAGATGATTTATGGAGAGTTCATTAAGAAGTATAAAATCAGTCCTGAATCGTGCACAAAGTTGGTTGACTCAATGCCTCAGCATCTTGAAAAGGAAGGTCAGATTTGAAGAAAATACACAAAAATACACCAGAAAAACCTATTTTCATCATAATATTCACAGCAAAAGTAACCTAACTGGGCATGGGTATCCCATAATGAATTCAGGACCCAGAAAGGTAAATAGCTCCCAGTCCCACTCGGACTGGGAGCTTCCACCACAGACAGCCATTTTAAAGCGACTGTTGAATTCAAATTTCAGCCACTGTGCAGGAGAATCGTGTGACAATGGGGCAGCTGCTGATTGGCTAATAACACAGGCCTGCAAAATTGAGGGTCCTAAAAACTTTTTTGAAATTGTATGCTGGTTTTATAGGAATTTGGGGTGCTAAATCCAAAAACAGCCTCAGATTTGCTCCATCACGTATAGTTTTTTCACAATTTGCTATGACGTTTTTATGTTGTAATATGTTACTGAATAAAATAAGTAGTGAAGAATTATCACATGAAACCTATTTCCTGACCATTTCTGAATATATTTATTTTAAAAAACTATAAAACTTGGATACTTACATCTTTACTTAGTGGAATGGCTTAGTAGTCCCGTTTTCTTTTGCCAGTGAAGCTGCGCTTGTTGCATTTCCTTTTGTGCGCTGCTTCCGGATTTTCACGATGCAGCATCCAGCAATAATCCCCCATCATATTAATGTTCCACCGGCCTTAGTATCTCTTTTCCATCTCCTTAATGTCTTGATGGAAACATTCTCCCTGTTTCTCACTTACTGCACCTAGATTTTCTGGGAAAAAGTCCAAGTGTGCATTCAAGAAATGAATTTTGATACTCATTGAGCATCCGAAAGCTTTGAATTTCTCCAGCATGTTTTCAATAATGAGTGCATATTCAGGGTCCATATTATTCCCAAGGAACTTAGTAACCATACTTTTGAAGGAATTCCAAGCCTCTTTTTCTACTTCAGTCATTGTAGACAAGAAGTTTTCATCTGACAGTCTTCTAATGTCTGGGCCTACAAAAATACCTTCTCTTAATTTTGCTTCTGATAGGTTAGGGAACTTCTTGCAGAGGTACTTAAAGCATTCTCCACTTTTTTCTAATGCCTTAACAAACTGTTTCACAAGGCCTAGTTTTATATGAAGAGGTGGTAGAAGTACTTTCTTTGGGTCAACAAGATTTTTACGCAAAATATTCTTGCTTCCAGGTTCTAGAGATCATCTTTGTGGCCAGTGTTTTTGCTCCCAGTGTTGACTCTTTGCTCTGTTATCCCATTCACAAAGAAACATGGGAACTTAGTATATCCTCCCTGCTGCCCCAGAAGCATGCACAATACCTTAAGGTCTCCACAAATCATCCAGTGATGATCATAATATTTTATCTTTGTAAGAACCCATTCCAAATTCTCATAACTTTCTTGGAGATGTACCGAGTGACCAACAGGTACAGAGGCATACTTGTTCCCATTGTGCAAAAGAACAGCTTTTAGACTTCTTTTAGAAGAGTCGATGAAAAGTCTCCATTCATCCGCTTTGTACTCAATGCCAAATGCCTGTACCAAACCATCAATATCACTACAGTAAACTAAATTGTCCTCATGTGAAAAGTAGTGAATAAAACTCCTTTTCTCTTCTTCTATACAAATATATCTATGTTCCAGCTGATAATAAATTTCTTTTTTTTAATCTGGAGCCTAAGAGTTCAGCAGATTCCTTGGATAATCCCAAATCTCTCACTAAATCGTTTAGTTCAGATTGAGTGAACAACTCGGGGTCTTGACTTCCTATATCACACTGAAATTCTTAATGATCAGTATCTGAACCAGAATTACTAGGCAAATCTTCCAATGTTTCTGGTGGAAGCGGAACTGGAACTTCTGGCCCATGAGGAACAGGTCGAAAAGCTGATGGAAGATTTGGATAGAATATGGCTTTCTTATTTTTTGAGTTATAGCCTTTAACATCACAAGAGCAAAAATAGCAGTCATCACAGTGATTTTTTGGCTCCCTCCATACCATTGGCACACCAAATCTGAATGCTTTCTTTTTGCCTTTACACCATTTCCTTAGATCCTATGCAAATAAAAAACAAACTTTGTGTGGTGCCCATGGTTTGTCTTGGTCTCCTAGTTTCATTCCAAAGTGGGCATGGTACACTTGCCTAATAAAATTTGTTATGTTTCTTTGATGTTTCTTGATCACAAATTCCCCGCATATGTAGCAGAAGCTGTCGGGACTGTTGACACATCCATGGCTAGCCATGATTCACAACTTACTACAGGGTCATTCCATGTCAACTCAGCCACAAAATGGCACTTTTTGCACTCACCCCTTTCAATTTTGCTCATACTTGGCACAATAGCAGATATACATGCCAAACTTAAATTCCCAAATTATTAGAGCTGACTGACCTTTGGTTACTGAGATACAAGGTCACAAAGTTGTGACATTTTGACCTTTTTTGCGTTAAATGACTATTTTCAAAACGGTGTAACTAAAAACCTATTAAAGCTAGAGCATTGATTTTGGTCTCATTTTAAAGCTCTTTAATAGCCCCTTGTTTATTGTCTCTTATTAAATATCTCTACTGTGAAAAATAAAAAAATCCCTTCAAAAGTTGACCTTTG
Source organism: Bathynomus jamesi (assembly GCA_023014485.1). NCBI lineage: Eukaryota > Metazoa > Arthropoda > Malacostraca > Isopoda > Cirolanidae > Bathynomus > Bathynomus jamesi. The sequence goes on along the minus strand of JAJOZX010000090.1, from coordinate 1,667,463 downwards.
ACCTTGAATAAAAAAAAAATACCTTCTCCTAAAATATTCAATTTTTTTACATTAATACCTTGAGTCATGTACAACAAAATCCTAAGAAGCTGTAAGTGGCTGATAACTAGTTCAATGTACTATACAAAATAAATGAAGTTGGCATCATTCTTCAATTTTAGATTTTTTTTGTCAGTTCATTTATTTAAAAGTTCTGTTCTGATATAGTGTCAGTGAAGACTTAGTTCAACTTAACATTATTAGTTCAAAAACCTTTTTGTGACCTGTGCCAAAAGAAGTCTTTTAAAAGACAACCAGGGTTAAACCCCTTGACAGCCCCAAATCTACTGGAGTAGCGCTGATCCAAAGGCCCAACTAGTATATAAGTACTGTCAACTTTACAGAGTTGACTCCTGACTTCAAGTTAGTTAATTTATTTTTACTAAATACATGTATAAAAATTTATTTAATAATTCATTAATTGTTCATTGTTTTCTTTTCAGGATTTTCTTTGTGCTTTTGTGATTTCAGAGTACAAACATGGAACATTTAAAACTGAAACAGAAGTGTGCTGATCCTTTGCTGCGTCACAAAGGTCAGTGTCGAAAGAAGAGTTTGAGAATTGTACCACAGGAACTTGTAAATAAGTTTCCCGATCTGCACTTAACACTACATCACAGACTTTGTAAGCAGTGTAGAGAACATCTTGAGTCCTTGCCTGAGAAAGGAATAGGCACTTTGAATTCAGACATAAATGATGATTCTTCTTGTAGTAGTGAACCACCTGAAGATCTACAGATCTACAGAAGCTAAGGCTAACAAAGACCCTAAGATCCACTCTAAGGCTAGCCCGAGAGAAAGGAAAGAGTAGGGGGTTAAGAGAAGAGAATAAGGGGTTAAGTAAGGAGCAACACCTATCACTCGTGGGTTAACATTCATTCAGAAAAAGAGGAAAAGTGTCTCACCATCATCATCCGCCGGCCACTGCCGACAAGTCAGAAAAATAGTCGGAGAGAATAGGAGAGGGGTGAAAGATGAAAAGAAGTAAAATAAGAACGCTTACAAACCATGCAAACACAGTCTTAACTCACTGTCATACCATGCAAACTACAAACATGCAAGAAAAGAGTTAGAGACATGCAAAGTAAGGAGGATAAGAAAAAAAAAAAAAAGTAGGTAAAGTTAAACAAAAAGTGGGTTAGTTTACGCTATGAGCTACATCTACATTCGTGTTAGTCTAATTTTTTTTTTTTTTTTTTTTTTTTTTAATAATTTTATTGCTGGCATCACACGCTGGCATGTCACAAGCTGGCATTCATCGTCAACAGACTCATCCCCGAGCACCACCACCAGAGCTTCTGTTACTAAGTTCGTTGTTATTTAAATTAAACAACGTTAATACCTTTAAAATGTCTGTCAAGACGATTCTTAAACATATTAACGCTGGTAGAATGAACGACTGATGCGGGAAGATTATTCCATTTATCAATTACTTTAAACGTAAAGAAGTTTTTAGCGATATTAGTAATGAAACGTCTGCCACGCAACTTGAATCCGTTATTGCGAGTATTACTATTATCGAAAGTGAATAATTTGTCAAAATTCACGTTATCGATGTTATTAACGATTTTAAAAACTTCAATAAGCTCCCCCCTTAATCTCCTAGTTTCGAGTGAATACAAGTCTAACACTTTAATCCTATCTTCATAAGGCTTGTTGCGCAATGATGGAATAAGTTTCGTGGCACGACGCTGAACCCTTTCTAACCTATCAATATCCTCACGCAAGTACGGGCACCAAAACTGAACTGCATATTCTAAATGAGGCCTGACGAGGGACTTGTAAAGGGGCAATATGATATCCTTCAACTTAAATTCGAAATTACGCGCTATGAAGCCTAACATCCTATTCGCTTTTGCGCAAGACTCCAGGCACTGGTTCCTAACCTTTAAATCTTTAGTTACGCGTATGCCTAAATCTACTTCCTCGTCAACGCTCGCTAACTCCCTATCATCCATCGTGTACGCGTAATTATTGTTGCGAGAACCTATATGCAAAACTTTACATTTATCTACGTTAAATTGCATCTGCCACTTATCCGTCCACTCCATAATCCTATTTACATCGTCTTGGATCCTATTTCTATCGTCCTCGTTAACAACCTTACCGCCTATTTTAGTATCATCCGCGAATTTTGAAACGTTACTAGTCAATCCTACATCTATGTCATTAATGTAAATTACGAATAACAATGGGCCTAACACTGAACCCTGTGGGACACCGCTACCTACATCTAACCACTCCGATTCACTACCATTAACTACGACCCTCTGTCTCCTAGCACGAAGCCATTCTTCTAACCAGTTAGCTACCTGACCACGTATACCGTGCGCTTTAACCTTCGCAATTAGTCTCCTATGCGGAACTGTATCGAACGCCTTTTTAAAATCTAAATAAATGACGTCAGCTGCCCTATGCCTATCGTATTCGCGCACTACTTCGTTATAAAATTCTAACAAATTAGTTAAACAAGACCTATGGCGTCGAAACCCATGCTGACTACTATTAATCAAATCTCTACTTTCTAAGTGATCGATAATACGATCCCTAACTACGGATTCCAAAAGTTTACCGACAATTGACGTTAAGCTAATGGGCCTATATTGCTAGCTACCGCGCGGTCGCCTTTTTTAAAAATAGGCGTGATGTTAGCTAATTTAAAGTCTTCAGGAATAATCCCTGTTTCTTGAGAAAATTGAAAATGTTGACAATAGTGATGCATCAACTTCAGAGCAAAACCATGAGATGTGTACTTTGAATGCTTCTTTTGTTTCAATTGGTGAATCACCCATAAAAAAGAGAAAGCTTGTAGAGCAAAAGTCATATGGAGCTAAAAAACTAAGCAAGGTGACAGAGACAGTTAAGAAGAGAATGGAAACAGTTGCAGGAAAAGAGATTTCTGACTCACAATTTAAGGAGCCATCTGGAGATGTAGACTGTTTAGAAATAATAAATCACTCAAGGAAAAATTCAAAAATGAAAATACTAAAAGAAGTGATAAAATAAAAATCCTCACTGTATTGCCCAAAAGTTGGAGCATTAGGAAAATTGCTTCAGAATTTAACACAACAAGGCATACAGCATCTATTGCTAAAAAAATAGTTGTAGAAAAAGGTGTCCTTTCAGACCCAAATCCAAAGGGTGGGAAAAGAATTAAACAGGATACTGTTGATGCTATTAAAGCATTTTATCTTTCAGAAGACATCAGTAGAACAATGCCAGGAAAGAAAGACTATTGTAGTATCATTGACAATGAAAGAGGAAGGATACATTTGCAAAAGCACCTTTTACTTTGCAATTTAAAAGAAGCCTATCATATTTTCAAAGAAAGAAATCCTTTGGTTAAGGTGGGATTCAGTAAATTTGCAGAATTGCGTCCAAAGCAGTGTGTTATTGCTGGAGCAACAGGAACTCACTCAGTATGTGTCTGTACAATTCATCAGAATGCCAAACTTATGTTTGTAGGAGCTGAATTAGAAAACTAACTGCAATGATGACACACCTATTAAGAATGTACGTCATTGTGTTGCCTTTATGGAATGCAATCCTGCCTCACAGAAATGCTGCCTCAGACAATGTGAATAATGTGGAGATCCATCAGATTTAAAAAACAGACTACTGGACATATTTACAAACAACTTCATTGATATCATAAATTTTAAAAAGTGGACCAATACAGATTGGTCAAATCTTGAATCAGTAGAACTGAATACAGATGAATATATTGACCAATTCTGTAACCAACTGAAAGAATACCAGATACATGACTTCAAGCCAAAGATGCAAGCAACTTATTACCGTGAAGCAAAAGTGTCTTTGAAAGATGGTGAGGTCCTTGCTGTGTGTGATTTTGCTGAAAATTATTCCTTTATTCTTCAAGATGAGGTTCAGAGCTTTCACTGGAACAATGAGATGGCTACTCTACATCCATTTGTTATTTACTATAAAAAGGAAGATGAGATTGCTCACCTTAGCTTTGTTATTATTTCAGAGTGTAACATCCATAACACAGTTGCTGTACATTTGTTTCAAAAGCATCTGATAAAATTCCTAAAAGATAATATCTCATCCATCGGTTCCATCCACAAAATAATTTACTTTTCAGATGGGTGTGCAGGACAGTATAAGAACTGCAAAACTTTTTGAATCTTTGCCATCACAGAGATGATTTTGGAATTGAGGCAGAATGGAATTTTTTTGCAACAAGTCATGGAAAGGGACCCTGTGATGGTGTTGGAGGCACAGTTAAGAGATTAGCTGCAAAAGCTAGTCTACAACAACCTTATGATGAACAGATCCTTACTGCAGAACAGTTATATACATTTGCAAGTGAAAATATTGTAAATATAAAATGTCATTTTTCAACCAATAAAGAGCATGAAGAGGAAAGCCAACTTCTCCAAGAAAGACACTCAACTGCAAGGACTATTGCTGGTACACAGAAATTACACCATTTACAGCCAGTTTCATTGACTTCTCTTAAGGTTAAACATTATTCATTATCAGATTATTCAATATTGAGAAAGTTACTGAAAAGGAAGAAGTTGTGACTGAGGAGAAAATACATGGTTTTGTTACTGCTGCATATGATGGCCATTGGTGGGTGGCATATGTGCTGGAAAGATACCAGAGAATAGAGAAGTAAAAGTCACATTCCTTCATCCTCATGGCCCAAACCCATCATTTGTGTATCCTGGTCGACCAGATGAATTAATCTTACCATATTCAGATATTCTAACACAAGTTGAGGCATCTACTACTAATGGATGAACATACAGGATTTGCAAAGAAGTTACTTTGAAGGCATCCAAAGCTTTGGCAGATCTACAGCACAGAAAGGTAAGAATTCAAAATTAAAATGGTCATGTAACTATATATACACACTGCATACATTTTAAGTTGTGATAAATGGAAATCAATGAGCACTATACCTATACATATTGTATGTACATTTTAATATGTTACTTGTATTTGTTAATTAGGTAGCTATCTAGGTATACATTAAAAATTGTTTTCTCTTCTAGAAATCACAATAAATTGGGTGGCCCACAAGAATCTTGTCAACTACTGAAAACCATCACATACATGCACAACATACAGGTGAGGTGGGTAAAGAACAAATATTTAAAAATAAGCATTTGCTTGAGAATAAAAACCCACTCTAATAGACAGAGTTTATTTCCACGACAGTTTCGACGCCCACTGGCATCCTCCTCGGGTGGATACAGAAACACAAATGAAACAAAACAAGAGGGAAAAACAGTTCAGGGATCGACCGTTAAGAAATTCGCACCTAGGTTGGATTCCATTCTCTCGAGACAGGAGGGGCATTTTCATTAAGTACATTCGCACAAATTTTAAAACTATCTTCCTGTTCTAAACATACAGATTCTATTATTTTTACATAATTATTACATTTATAATTAAATTTATTACATTTAATATTGCATAATTATTAATTACAGAAATTATAAATTTATTATTACATTGGTTATTACATTGTTGTTTATTATACAGAAATTATAAACCGAAAAACGAATGAAAAAAGGCGATTAGGAAATAATCCAGAGACCATTGAGAAATTCGCACCTAGGTTAGATATCGTTCTCCCGAAACCAGAAGGGCATTTTATTACAGGGTCAGCTTATAACTACATTTCCACAAATTAAAAATATCTTCTTGTTCTATACATACAGATCCTAATGTTTTGACATAATTACTGCATATATTTATTTCCACATTAATTACTTCCATTATTACATTTACTAAAAGCGAGTAAGGAAACATTCCAATCCAGAGACATTTAAGAAATTCACACTTAGGTTCGAACACGTTCCCACGACTCCGTAAGGGATTTATTGACCAAGAATCTCATTAAAGGGTCTAACTTATAAGTACCTTCGCACAAATTAAAATTATCTACTTTTTCTATACACACAGATTCTATTATTTTTCTTTTGACATAATTATTACATTTATAAAGTACCTTACTTGATTCCCAATCTATAGCATGATTATTTTGGCTAGCGTGATAAAAAATGGCATTATTAGTATTACAACTTCTGAAGGCATATTTGTGTTCTTTGATACGGGTTTCAATATTTCTTCCAGTTTCTCCCACGTATACTAAATCACAACTTTTACAGGGAATGCTGTAGACACAGGCTTGTTCCTCTTTTGCAACGTTATTCCTAACCAATTTACTTTTCACGGTAGACGAATATTTGAACGCCAAAGCAAACGTAAAGCATTTGCTTGTTTGTAGAAGGCTGCAGATAGTATGTAGATATGGGTTGTACAGGAATACCCCACTTTACGAATTATTCCGTTCCTAGCGCTCGTTCGTAAAGCAGAGCATTATTTCCCATACATATAATGTTATATCTTGGGTTACGTTTTTTTCTTAAAAAATCGAAAAAAAAAGGTTATAAAACAGCAAATTTTGCAGAAAAAAATGTTTATTAACATAGAAATGAAAGCAATGAACAAAGAAATAATACAAACGAAAGTAATGAACAAAGAAATACAATAAAAATGTAAGCAATGAACAAAGAAATAGTACAAAACATTACATATGCAAATTTAGTTTTCATTAATAGATGCGTCAGTAGACATGCTTTTGGATTTGTTTCTTCTGATTAACGTCAGTCTTTACTATCACTCTTTCGTTTTGGCATAATCGATGATGGGTACTGTAATTGCAATGTACGAAAAGAATATCAGTGAAACACTTAGCGTGCGCGAGAGTGAATAAAGCACAAACTCTCTTGTCAAAGCGCAAATATAAACTGACAACAGCTGCGTTGCCACAGTGCAAAGTGAGCTAAAAGCGAGCTAACTTGGCACCGCTGTAATGCAGAATACGTAATAGAGTACAGTACAGTATGGTATGCGCGACGTAAGCATATTATTTTTGTCTTAAAATCGAGCTAACTAAGCACTGCTGTAATGCAGAATATTAGATTGTGGTATGCGCGACGTACGCATTTTATTTTTGTCTTTTATATTTCTTCATTTAATTTTTTATTTAGCGCAAATACAATTTCGTAAACCCGGGGTTTTGTAAAATGAAGCATCGTAAAGCGGGGTATTCCTGTATTTGTAAGAGATTGAGCTGACCTTAGACAAAAATGGTTACTGACATACAAGGTCACAAAGTCGACTTTTTGACAATTTTTGTATAAAATGACTTTTTTCAAAATGTTGCTTGAATTCATTATTTTTTATACATTGAACTAGTTATCAGCCACTTACAGCTTCTTGGGATTTTGTTGTACATGACTCAAGGTATTAATGTAAAAAAATTGAATTTTTTAGAAGGTATTTTTTTTTATTCAAGGTCAAAGGTCAAAAGGTCAACTTTTGAAGGGATTTTTTTATTTTTCATAGTAGAGATATTTAACAAGAGACAATAAACAAGGGGCTACTAAAGAGCTTTAAATTGAGACCAAAATCAATGCTCTAGCTTTAATAATTATTTAGTTACACCATTTTGAAAATAGTCATTTAACGCAAAAAAGGTCAAAATGTCACAACTTTGTGACCTTGTATCTCAGTAACCAAAGGTCAGTCAGCTCTAATAATTTGGGAATTTAAGTTTGGCATGTATATCTGCTATTGTGCCAAGTATGAGCAAAATTGAAAGGGGTGTGTGTTTTAGGTGGCTGACTTGACATGGAATGACCCCATTCTGCTTGAGTAACCCCTACACACTTGTTTATTTCCAGCCTCAGGAAGAAAAGAGCCATCACTTAATGAGTACGGTACTGTACAGTACATATTTACATCTTATATAGCTATATTTTATCCATGTATGTTTGTTTATTTTCTAATGTTGAGTTATTATATGTGTGGTGGTAATTGTATAACTATTTGCAGTGGCGACTGGCGTATAGGAGCGATGGAGCGGTCGCTCCCCCTTGCTTGAAATGATAAATATTAATTTAACAGATAAAAAATATATTAATTTTAAGATATTAAAATAAATATTCTTGAAATATATTTTAAAAATTCATGTGGCATATCATGATTCATGAGGCATTTTGAGTAGCCTTCATACAGTACATAATATTCTAAACTTATAGCATAGCTTCGTTTAAACAGCATACCGCTGTTTGAATACCAAATAATATTGCAGCCGAATGGAGCGATAGATTTTTCGCTCAAGTAAATATAAATTATATTTTACTGTTGTAATGAAAATATGAGTACAATCGCGAATTTTTTTTATAACAACAACTTTATTTTTACTAATAGTTACTTCAGTAATAATGATATAAGCCATTTATATGTATTTTATTGAAATTATTACTTATTTGTAATTAACTAGAATTGTACGTCTGGCATAGCCGTATATGTTAATACAAGTACTCTTGTGAGTGGCAGTTGGATTCGCGCTAGCCTATTGTGAGTCCGTGTTGTCGTACAATTTTACAAAATCGCACCCCCATACATTTATACCACGAGTCGCCACTGACTATTTGCCATGCTTATGTCCAAAAATCTACCCCAGGTATCAAAAAATTAATTTTGCAACAGGAACACACCACCTCCTTAATACGTGGGTTGCTGTGGGAAAATATGCTTTATGTAACCTTTTAGAAACATAACCCTTACGTTAAATGAGGACTCCCTGTAGCTATCGAAAGAATGAAACTTGAACACAGAAACAGTAGGCCCCACATGCTGTTGTAACAGACAATGCAGCAAATATAGTAAAAGGAGTAAGACTTTCAGAGCTAATTAATGTGCTTTGCTTTGTTCATTCTTTAGAGAGGTTGGTTAAAGATATTAAGTAAAAAGATAGCTGGACATTTTCATAAATCTTCCTTAGGTTAGCTAATGCAAATTTGCAAGAAATACAAACCACACTAAATATGACAAAACAGGCTTATTCAAGATGTTGAAACTAGATGGAACTCAACATATTATATGTTGCAAAGACTACTTGAACAAAAGAGATGCATAATTATATACACATCGGATAATAATCAAGATGTCTTGATGTCAGTGGGATTTAGCTGAAAATATTATAAGACTCCTTCAGCCATTTGAAGAGTTAACCAAAGAAGGGAATTAATGATGAGGCAACTATTTCTATTGTTTTACCCAGGGATGGGGAGTCGGCCAAAAACAACCGACTCCTGACTCCTGAGTCGGTATTTTTAAAAACTGACTCCGACTCCCGACTCTTTCCTTATCATGCTGATCTACAACCTTATAAATATTGGGATGTTTGTTTCGTAGATGGCGTTTCAAGTTTGAGACTCTAGTTGGAGCATTAGCATGTTTCCCAGTGTAAGCACTAATTTTTGCATTACACTCTTTACCATCCTTTTCTACTTGACAAATAAAAATACTTTCATCCTCATTTAGCTTAAAATATTGAAAGACTGCTGATTTTCTACTAGGCCCACGACTCATTACTAATAGGGGCTAATTAAATTAATAATTAATATATTGCTAATTTTTATATGGTACCTAGTATCCTAAAATAGAAATATGAAATTCATTTGCTAAGATTTACCAGAACAATAAATCAAATGTGGAAATGTGAATCTAGAATTAGTTCAGGAAGATATTTATTTAGGACAGAGTAGTATTCTGGTAAATTGTTGGCATATAGAAATTGAATCAAAGAGTCGGGAGTCGGTCGTTTTTACCGACTCCGACTCTCCACCTCTGGTTTTACCATCAGTGAAAGCATGAATTAAATATTTGACAAAATCCTGGAAAGACTTTGGAGTTCAAACTATGCAGCAAAAGAACTTTTAAATTAAGTCGCAAACTGATTTAGTGCAGTTACTAATAAAAGGTACTATATTTTAGTAACTGCTTCACATCTTCGTTACAATTAATCCCATTTGATGAAATAGATCATAATAAAGTTTTGGACAGAGCAGTAAGTTAGATCAAATCTACGATTGGAAGAATCTCTCATCCAGTTCAGACTCAAAAGACATTATCCAAAATGATCCTCTCCTAATGTGGAACTTCAAAAAGAAACTCTCGCCTATCACTTCTAGGAATGTTTTGATGATGTACTCAAAACCAAGGAGTGATTCCAGTACTTGCAGCCTTAGAATATAGGAGACATCATCTATTTAAAAAATGGGCAGCAGCAGTTTTCAAAGAAGAAAATGTCAAATTGAAGATGAAATCAAAACTGAAATATATATTTATGAATAATTATTTACCCTCTCCAGTTATAGAAAGATCAGGTACATTGCTGGCTTGTAAATACAGTAATGATAAATTTCAAACTTCTCAACTCCCAGTACTCAAGAAAATATTTATTGGGCCTCCTTCAAGTGTATTCAGTGAGAGGATGTTTAGCCAGGCTGGCAATATATATACAGAAAGAAAGAATTGCCTCTTACTGGATGTTGCAAACAAGCTGCTTTTCTTACATCATAATTTAGCAAGATTTAATTTTAAATATTAGTCATCACTCTGCTTTCATAATTTTTTGTTTTCTTCGAAAGTAAAAAAAGAAACAAGATTGCAGTTTTATTTAACCCCTCCTAATAATTTAGTACATAACTAAAAAATGTTTATGATATGCTGTGCAAAATTGATTTTAGTGATAAAAATGCATTAACTCTAGTTCCAATATTTATGTACCATAGGTATTGAGGAAAGCTTTGTCCATATTTGGTTCAGTAAGTAGGCACCCTCAGTCAATAACAAATAAATACCTAATAAAGAAAAACCCAACAAACTTTTAGGGATTTGTTCCCACACTGACATTGTTGCAGGGAGAGTGAATGAAATAAATAAAATAGTGTAACTTGGCTACTTCTTGATGACAGGAAAAGGGAAGGTCCCAGGCCGTGAAGTTTTTCTCACCTCCACTGACTGTCACTGAGGGGCAAACGAGACTCCCACACTGCTGAACCAAGAAATGGACTCGACCCACTAGCTATTCCAAAGATTAACACTGTGTCTGAGTCGGGTCCATTTGAGAACCTGGAAAGCCCTGGCTTCAGGAAAGGTGTGTGCAATGTACACCCAGCAATACTTGAGGACTGCAACCAAATATGGGCATACACAACAAGCAAGCAAGATTTTAGCAGACTGATTGTGAAGTAAACCAAATGTGGCTGGATGAAAAAAGCAGATATTACCCTCTGAATTGTTTAATAAAGAGAATCTGGAGGTATTGTCAATTCAAGGACCTTGGGCTTGTCACAAGGAAATCCTTGAAAGTAATGACCCCAGTCTATAAGGACAAAGGCTGAAAAAAAAACTAGTTGGTAGAATTCTAAGGGTTTATTAGCAATCAACTTGAATTATTTACAAGAGCTAGGATGGGTTATGAGCTTGAGTCTAAACATGGCTTAAGATCAAGAAACAGAAATCCAAAAAACCTGAAAGGGTATGCTCTACAATGGTGCTTACAATTACAATGACAAAAATACTGGACATCAAAAATGGAATTTCCAGAAGAAAAAAAAATTTAACCTATGCTAGAATGGTACAATTTGACAACACAATAGACCTCACTGGACCTAACATCCTTAAGCTAGACTTGAGGTCAATCCAATCACAACTATCTATTATAGTTAAGCCATGGAAAAGCAAAACCTGAAGATATTAGTCCTAGAAATACCTTAACCTGCACACCGTTATTAGGGTGTGACAGTTGCCCCAACTTTGTCCTACAATGCTGTTCAAAATTTTGGTGTTGCATATTGACATAAAAAATACCCACGTGCAATTTTTTGAAGATTCATGCATATTCGAGTGAGCACCAGCAATTTGAAAAATAGTGATTTTGCTTATACGGCATACGCGCCTATATATGAGATTACACAACCATCATAAGGGATATTAACACAAATCATTTGCCTGTCTTAATTAAAAGCTGTTATCACTAACACAAAAAAGTTAATCATTCTTATTCTCTCATGGTACATTAAGGGGTTTTATCATATATTCACAAGGTATTATTTCTCCAGAGCAAGAAACCATGATTTCTGTTCGGAAACAGATGATCATTTGCGCTGATTAGGGACGTGGAGTCTGTCATTTTCAACTACTTGAAGGACTTCTTGAAAGCGCTCCTCATCCCTGGCAACATTAAGAAAGTCATGGCAAAGTTTTACACCACTCTCTGCAGCCTCATTGACGACCTGAAGCTTGTCCACAACCCGTTTCATGTTCAGGTAGTCGTCATGATCCGCCCATTCACTGGCTGGACTGTGGAGAAACTGATAGGGCATGCCTAAAATGGTGAAGAACCGGCTTGAGTCAGGCCCAATTAGGTCCACCAGGGCAGTGCCACTTTCTGGGACAGAGGGAAGATATGGCTTTCCATAGCCCCCATGATTGAGCCCCACTCTCTTAGTAACTTCAGTGCCTTCATGGCAAAGAAGGGCCTTCCTCATCTCCTCTTTTGTCCTTTCTTGTACTTGGGACGAGAACAAAGCCAGTGGGGCCAACTCCTCAGTTAGGTACCAAGTGTGTCTACCGAGTGCCACACGTGCTTTGTCAACTATTGTGGCGTCATATGGGGCAAATTCAGCCAAGGTTTCGACCAAATTCAAGTCATTCAGTGGCGCACTTGCTGGAACGGGGCAAACAATCCACCATGGGACATAAACAGCGACTGTGAACACAGCAAACCATTCTAACTTGCTGATTTGACTTTGTCACAACCTCGGCTTTGGGAAATTGCTCTTTGATATGGCCTGACAAAAGAACAATCTTGAGGGTATAGAGCAGTTTAGCCATCCACCTTGCTTTGTGAAGTGTGCCGGGGTAGACCATTGTGAAGTTCACTGGCTTGGATCCTTTAGTTACAAGCAGCAGACAAAGCTCTACCAGCTCCTTGTAGTCGCCACATGTAAATGGTTGGGCTAGAGATTCACGGAAGAAGTCAGCCATCTCCTGCTGGCGCTCCTCAAACACTCCAGGCATTGCCGGGTAGTAGTATTTCTTTTTTTCATTGTATGCCAGTTGAGAGATATGGTTCTTGAACCTAGAAATGCAATTATTGGGATTATTGTATTTCATACTAATCTATAATATTGTTTTAGGGGTATTAAGATTGATATGATCGATCATTTGCTTGGTGTTAGTATATCTTATAAGTAATAAAAGAAATTCCACTAAATTTGTTCATTAGATAATAATATTCCTTGTTATTTTGTAAAGCTTATGACTCACCTCTGGAAAACCATTATGTTTGGACTTGAAGAGCCCTCCACTTTCAAGCAATCCCAGCAAACACCTAGGATGACTTCGCCCACATGCCTGCGACAGGCGCACCAGAATACGGCACGCTCTAATTCCTTTTGGAGGGAGATGCAAGCAGCTGTTTTTTGTCCTGAAAAAAAAATGTAATTGTAGTTTAAGGCCACCATTTCAGGCACGTGCTTTTTGCAGATTTCTGTTAAATCATTCACTGTATTTTGGTATTAATGTCATGATAAATTCATGCTGATGTTTGAAATAGGTTTACCTGTATTGGATGAAGTTGTGTCGAAAACCATACCAACGACATTCTGTTCACACTCCCAATCGACCAGAAGTTGTTTGGTTGCTATTGATATCAAGTCTCCTTGAACCAGGCCAGCTTTTTGAGTCAAATGCGGAAGAGGTGGGACTCCAAGAAGCTTTGTGCCATTGACACCAGACACAAGAATGGGCAGGCAGTCATCAGTGCCTTTGGAATCCAGCGTGTCCATAAGTTTACCATCCCAGTGCACCAGTACTTTGTCTGATGGTTGCCATTCATCCATGATTTTTAAACTTATTTCTGACACGATGGAAGCTCGGTATCGGTGGGCCGTCCTTGCATTTAGACTCAGCTTTGATGTATTTCCACCACATGCAGATACAAGGGAGTACACAATTGCACTCAGCTGGGTCGGCGAGCTGTTGTTTCGAACACTGCATGAAACAAGTTCTGCCGACCAGAATATCATGGGGCACAAAAATTGAAACTCCCTCTTTCACTGTTCTCCGATGTTTTCTCTTTGGTTCAGCAGTGCTGGCCTCATCAATGTCATCATCCTCATCAGAGCTAATAGGTGAATCAATATCAGCCTGTACATTCTCAGCATGATCACATTGCTCTCTCTTGTCGCTTCTCTTCTCACATCTGCCTTTTCTGTCGCTTCTGAACCTTTTCTGTGAGTACTTTGTTTACCCCAGAGTAGGTAGCTACTCTGTCACTTAGCATGCTTTTCATAAAGAGTATGTCAGTATTGATGGCATCTTGTTCAGCCTGAGTTTTCCCCTTTTTTGCAGCTGCCATGTCTTTCAACACTGTGTTCTTATAAAATTTCATCGTCAGGCTCAATTCTGATTTAAACTTCATAATTCCAGGATCATCAGCCCATCTTCTATCCTCATTCTTTTTCATAAGCATCATGTAGTCTTTGTCATAGTAAGTTATAATCACTCGGCCAATATTGTTCCTGCCTGTAATGGTCGGGACATTCACCTTCTGGTAATGCAAAAGCACATTGTCAATGGTGGCAGATAAAGCCTGGTCCCAATGCATATCCCGAAGGTTTGCTAACAGACATAGTAAGACCTGCCTATTAGTTGGCAGTTTGCAGCCCTTTATTTCCTTTTCTTCTTCTCGGGGTACGGTGCCCAATAACATTCTGACATACTCATCATCTTGCCGTGTATCCATGATTAAATTCTCTATTCACAACATCAAATCACTGTCAAGGGAAAAGAAAAGATCATCATTAAAATTAAATGCAATAAAATAATACGTGGAAAATTTGTGGGTCAGCATTCCAGACCCGGAAATGAAAATCTGATAAAATGTGCTATTTTCACACTTATTTATGAAGTTCATAAGCTGAAATAGCAATACTTGCTGGTACGACGGTGCTAGCTCAAACATGCACCGATCTCCAAGAAAATTTATAGGGGTGTTTCCTAGATAAATACACAACACTAAAACTTTGAACAGCATTGTAGGACCATTTTTTGATTTTTGGAGGGCAATGGTCACACCCTAACCATTATGCACAGGCAATGTCTATTATCACAAGGCACTCTGTTTTTCTTGAATTTTCTTTTTCTTAACAAATTGAGTTGGCAGGCTAGAACTTCCACAAGCGGAAGCCAACTGTGACTTTGAAAAATGTGTCTTTAAACATTGAAGGCAAAATTTACTGATACTAGAATCAAAAAACAAGATCAAAATGGATCTAAACAAAACTACTGAGCTAGTCAGGGATTAAGCAAGACTAACTCCATCAACATGGGGGTTACATAGTGGCCAATCCTGAAACAAGAAGAAAACAAGATGTTAGTCAAGACAACCCCACTACAACATCAGTGGACCTACAGGAATATTGTACAAGTTCAGTGATGCCAGGAAGGGCGAAGACAAGTTAATGAAAATAATCATTAGGGTTATAAGATTTGGATATACGAGACTAACATAAGTAATTTATATACATACATAAAAATTTTGTTAATAAAGCAGTTAGAAATATAGTTCATTTGATAATCTGAATGATGTTAGTCTATTGTGACATATATTAACTGAAATTAGGTTTCAATAAGGGCTTTATAAAGGAAATTAGGCATTTAAAAAATTATTATGATACATGATGATTTAAATGATGCAAAATCAGTTCACACAAAAACACCAGCAATAAAAATGAGGAACTATATACAGTAATCATCTACTACATTGTCAAGGAGAAGTGTGGTGCTTTTTTTTCTCTTACTTGGCTTTGTACTGTACATACATTTGCTTCAGAGTTCAGTTTACGGTTTATATTAAGAGAATTTCAACTCTGTTATTAAATTGTAACTTAGTCCAGTGTATAATTACAGTGTTTGCAAAAAGTCTTGATCATATGGGGTTTTTATTGAGAAGAACAGAAGAAAAACATACATACCGTAACTGCAAAATAAACAAATGAAAATTTAACTTGCATTTTTTTTTTTTCTAATTTTTGGTGATACCCCACCTTTGCCTTGATGACTGCCTGAAGATGTCTGGGCATTGATGATGCTAAATTTTGGCATTATTGTAGGTTCATGTCTTTGATCCACATATCCTTTAATGAGCTAATGATATGAGCACTGAAGATGGTTCACACTTGTGCAGTTTATTTTTCATGTAATGCCATATACAGAGGAACCTTGCTTAACAAGTGCCTCGTATAACGAGAAATTCGTATAATGAGCAAAAAGAATGGGGGAAAAATTACCTTGCATAACGAGTGACACTTTGCTTAACGAGCAAAATATTTCGTCAAAATTTAAAGCGTAGACAAAAACAAATGTCTCTAGACAGTTTCCTCGTGAAAAAGGATCCAAAAGAAAGTGAAAGTGCCTCTAAAAAATTTAAAGCTAGTGACTGTGAGCTCGTCGAGAATGTTATTGCATTGAATGAAGACGATTCTCCTCCTTCCCCTCAATAACCCTCTCCTCCTCCCCTGTCTCTTCATTTCCTTTGCGTGTGTCAGGAGCACCTTCTCTCTTCGTAAGTTATTTATAAATTTCACCGTTTACTAATTATTTACATTCTCTTTTGGGTTAATTTTTATTAATAATCTTTTCATTTCATGCAATAATAATTTAAAAAACGCCTTTAAATATCATTATAAATATTATTTTAAGTATTTTTTAAGCATGGAACGCATTATCATATTTTACATTGATTCCTATGGAAAAAATTGCCTTGCTTAACGAGCATTTTGCATAACGAGCACAATTCGGGAATGAATTATGCTCGTTAAGCAAGGTTCCACTGTATTTCCTATTGGGTTTAGGTCAGGAGAGTTCCCTGGCCAATCAATGACTTGAATACTGTTGTCAAATAACCATTTAGTGACAGTCTTGCATGACTCCAGATTCCTGGGATCTTTGGAGCATTGCTCCAGTAAATTTGACCATGAGAAAAAGTAAATTTGGGTTTGGATTTTGTTCATCCGCTAGACGTTATGCAATTTTTTTGCGTATACGTTCTTGTACAAACCAATTTTTTTTAAATTGCAAATTTAGTTATTTTAAGTTTAGTTGGTAATTCCATATTTAACAATTATTTTTATTTTTTGTTAAGCTTCAATGTTTTGATAATTAAAATTTTATTAAAACGTATATTTTTTTAATATAAAATTATCAGGATTGGACTATGTTCCATTGATCTCGACCAGGTTTGATAAATTGGCCAGATAATTACTTGTGCGGTTTTAAGTAATCCACCATGACTCTAGAATTGAAAAGTTTAGTTAAGTTTAAACTTACTTTTACTTACTTTAACTTACCTACTTTTACTTACTCTTCCTTACTTTTACTAAGTTTAAAGCACTTACTTTTACTTACTTTCATTGTACTATATTTACTTACTTTTACTCACTTTTACCATACTATATTTACTAACTTTTACTTATTTTGTATTTTTTCAGGTAGTCAATAATCAATAATGGATCCTAATATGATGAAGCTGGAGAGAAAAGTGAGGGTGTTAAAAGGGGTTACTTTTGTGGTCAATGCAAGAACAAATATTCAAAGAAGCAAAACTGGGAGGAACATTTTAATTCCCAAAAAAATATTTGTTACAATACAAGAGGTCCCAGAGTTTGGGCCCACAGCTTAGATATTGCAGTAAAGAAATACCAGGATGAAGTGCAGCAAAGAGATACGGCAAAGCAGTCATTTAGTTTGTTCACAAAATGTGCTAGTGCTAGACCTCAGAAAAATGAACCAACTTCATCAACTGCTAATCTAGAAAATGAAACTTTTTCACTAGATGTTTCACAAACTGAAGAAAGTGCTTCTCCTCCACCTAAGAAACAAAAGGTAAGTGAGGAATCTGCGCATCAGACTAACAAAACTGCTTTAGAGGAATTTGAAAATTCCCAAATCCAGAAGACATTGAATGCAATTTTGTGCCTAACAAAAGAAACTCACCAAGCTGTTGTGGTTAATAAAGAGAAGAGTCAAAATATGCCTTCAAGTTTAAATGTTGCATCCAAATCTAATAAAGCAAAAAGCAACAAATTTGACATTTCCATAGCCCATTTAAGCAAGTGTAAATCAATACAAGAAATCCTGAACAATGATTTGATCAAATCTACATTCAAATTGGTGGAAAAGAAGGATCTAGGGCATGCTGATGATTCATTTTCAGTACCAAGTGATATAATGGAAAACATTGCAAATAGTGACACTAATATGCCTGATGTAGATATAGCTGTTGAGGATGAAGATGATGATAATCAAGAAGATATTGATGATGCTTCTGATGATAAAATGTTTACATTATATTGCATAGCTTGCACAGACCCCAAAGCATGTGCTTCAGACAAACATTCTAACATAAAAGGTTACTTCAATGTTAAAGATTTAACCTATGTATGCAAACAAGGAGAAAATCAAGAGAGATGGTTTAGAAATCTGAAAACCCACCTGAAGAGACATTTAATTAAACTTCAGCATCATCAAAGAGCTGCTGTTTATGAAGTGATGAAAACATCTTCTCGGAACACTACTAAATGCATAGAAGACTTATGTGGCAACATCTTATACTACATAATGAAAACAAACACTGCATGGGCTCTATATCCAGTACTTCTAGCTGTATTACATAGGTCAGGTTGTGAGGTTGGAAATTTGAATCATAGCACACATGCGTGCGAGACAATTTGTGAGCTATTAGATATAATCAACTTAAAGAACAAACTGTAAAGTGGTTCTTAGAACAAACTTCAGTAACAATAACAGCTGACATTGGAACAATTTTGGGATTAAGCATGCTAGTTGTATTAGTTATGAGTGAAGAAGATAAGACTGTAAAACTTGCTGGGATAAATTTAGTACGCAGCAAATCAGGAGTTTATTTGGCCAATGAAATTTTTGATGTGTTGAAGTCTCCTAATCACTTGAAACTATCTGAAGAAGCAATTAAATCCAAGGTATCTGGAATGGTTGGAGATGGGGCTTTTTGTAAGGACAACGAGCCATTTAAAAACGAAATGAAAAAGTTGTTTGGAGAAAATTTCAAATTTCGATGGGACTTAATGCATCTTGTGAACAGAGCCCACGTTGATGCATTGAAGAAAATTTGTAAACTAAGTGAGCTTTTAGACTTTATTCAGAATCACTCTTCAAATCTGAGATCAGGCCTTGACTATACCAATATGGTTCTTGACAATATCATTGGTTTTAAGAGACCAAAACTCAAATCTGATACTCGCATGGTTAATTATGAATTTGATCAATTTGACAGATTTGTGGAAAATTGTTTTTTTTTATCATCCACAAGAGAAAGAAATTAGTGCCAAGTTCTATGTATTGATTTCCTATGTAACAAAGATTATGTTGCAAGTAGCTCAAAAAACCATAGTTAGTGCAGAATTTGTAGAAAATATATTTTATAAAGAAGGAGGGAAAACTGTTATGTTAAGAGTGATGAAAACAATTTCCAAATTAGCTAATGGAGGAAATGCAAATGATGTAGTTTCTGAATTTAAGCACGATACCACAGGGTAGCAAGAGGAACTAACAGCTGAGGATTACATCCTAAATGAAGTTTACAAATACATCAAGAAACGTTCTGATTACTACCAGGTTGCTGAAGTTGCTAGACCATCCAGAACCAGATCTGAAAGTAGTTTTACAAAAGACTCAGTGATAAATTGGCTGACAGAATATATAGAACAGCTGTGGAAAGGAATCACAGAGAGATTAAAGCATTTTGATAAAGATGGATCAACTGCCTGGAGTGAAGCACCAGCTGAAGGGACATTCTCCATTCTTGGTTACATTGTTGAACACAAAGGATCCATTAAGCCATCTCATTTGACTAAGCTGTGCAGAATTGTGAAGGAGGGTCCAGCTCCAGGCACTAGATCTGCTGTAATGATCACACAGAAAGCCATTGATCAGTGGCCAAGCATACATGGCGGTAAATTCACAACAAATGCCTACATGCAAGGTCTAACATCGTCCACTGTTGCTGCTGCAATGAATAAATAAACTTAAGGTGAGTTCTAAACTGTACATTATTGTATTATTATATTTAGCTAAAACAATTTGTAATTGGTATGTCGTCAATTCAAGAGTTTACTATCATTAACCTATTATGGAAAAAATAGGTCCTCCTCCAACCAGAGTAGCCTAAACACAACCTAGGCTATGTTGAAGATGGAAGACCTAGGCCAAAGATGAACCAGCCTAACTATTTGTCCATAAACAGGACTTCCATACTCTTTTGTTAAACAATTACAGCTGAAATGTCAGCTTATTTAACCTAAATTTAATAACTGAAGGGAAATTTATGAACTTCTTACCTTGAAACTGTTATGAATTTTATCCCTTGACACCACTAAAACATTTTTATTCCGGCTTTTTCCGTCGCTGTTCTTATGCTTAATCAGCTTATGCTTATTCAGCTTCTCGCCCTGTTATTCTGCTTATCCCGATCTTTTTCTTCTTCTTCTTAAAACCGTGTTGCTATTTCTAGCCATGGGATCTTTTTTTCTTTTCATCCCATATTTGTTTTTCGTTGGTGTCTTTTTATTTTTCTCAGCAAGAGTTCATGTTCTCCTTCTGAGTTATTTTTTATTATTATTATTTATTTTAATGTCAATATGGCTTATCCAAGATTAGGTGGGTCTTCCATTTCGGTACTCCCAAATTTTCCATACATTGGGGCCAGCCAGAAAGGAAAAATTGCATGTGAAACCCAATTTTTTCTTTAATATTTGTTAACCCATCTTAGATTACCTATATTTTATGTTTTATTTGTTATTCCATTTTTGTTTTTCCTCACTTTTTAATATAAAAAGTGTAGCATTTTATAAAGTCCTCACCCTTTTCAAAATGAAAGGGTGTTGCATTTTAGTTTATTTTCCATAGGAAATATTACAATACTCCAGCCCTTATCTTTTGTTGTAACATCTGCCTAGCTCGTAGAGCAGTTGAACGTTGTGGTCTACTATTTGTGGTATAGGTTATTGTAGTAGTAGGACTAGTTACATCATTTATTGAACAGGTTAGGTTTGGTATAGTTTGGGTCAAATTTTGATCATCATCAGAATCTATTATAGATTCATCATCTTGATCATTTTTGTTAACAGTAGTTGGTCCTACTTCTAGGGGGTATAAGAGTGATACATCTCTTATAGTTTCACCTGAAGCAGTTTTAAGTTTTACAACCCTGGTTAATCCATCTTCCCCAGTTTTTAGTTCTAAAACTCTACCTAATGGCCAACACTGTCTTGGTGTATTTTGTCTAATTAGAACTACACTACCCTAATTTTATTAACCCAGTCTTTGTTTTGTATATATTTATGTCTTTCTCTCAACCCAACAAGGTATTCATCACTCCATTGCTTTTTAAATTTTGTTTTTATATTTGTTATTTGTGATAATCTATTTTGCAAATCATGATTATTATCACTCCAAGGTGGATCATCCAAGGAGATATTGTAATCAGGTAGAAGGTTAATGACTTCTCCCTTAATCAAATGATTTGGGGTGAGAGGCTCTACATCATTAATATTATCCCCTACATAAGTAAGAGGTCTGTTATTGACAACATTCTCAATTTCACTAATGAGAGTGAGAAGTTCAAAGAATTCAATTTGTTTTTTACCTATTGATTTCTTTAGGCAATTCTTTATTGTTTGGATATTCCTTTCCCAGATTGCTCCATACCATGGTGAGGCAACAGGGATGTATTTCCATTTTATTTTGTTATTTTGTAGATATGTTATGGTATGTGAATTTTGTAATATGTCATTTATTTGATTTTCACCAGCCTTGAAATAGGTTGCATTATCTGTCCAAACAATTTTGGGTACAGAATGCTTAGCACAAAATCTTCTAAAGCTATAGACAAATGATTCTGCGGAGAGATCACTCACTACGTCTAAGCTGACTGCTCTAGAAGATGAACATGTGTAAAGTATGATGTACATTTTTTGTTCTGTTGTTCCCAGACCAACAGTCAAACTTCCTGTATAGTCTATGCCAACTGTTTCAAAAGGCCTATTAAAGGTGACTCTCTCTGTTGGCAAATCAGGAGGATTGGTCTTCCTGAAAGATCTGGAATGAATCCTTTTGCAGGTGACACAGTTATTCAAAACTGTCTTTACAGTCATTCTGCCTTTGGGTATCCAATACAACTTTCTAATGGCATTTAATGTTTGTGGAACGCCCATGTGATAAAGTTCATTGTGTTTCTCTCTAATAATTAGGGTTGTAATGTGATGGAACCTAGGAAGAAGAAGGGGTTGTTTACTGTTATATGTGATTTGTGATTTGTTTAATCTACCCTTACATCTTAATAAGCCATCTTTGTCAATGTAAAGATTCAAGTTTATTACCACAGAGGGTACTTTGTTCATTTGTTTACCAATTGTTAAAAAATCTATTTCATTTTTGTATTCTGTTTGTTGTATGTGGTTAATCCAATATTTGGTAGCTAGACTTGTATACATTTCATTATCATTATTTCTTTGTTTATTTATTTTCTTTAAACAGTTGTGAATGAATCTGAGACAGTAAGATGTTACCCTTACAAGTTTGCCAAAGTCAGAATAACTGTTATAATCTAATAGTGGCTCAACTTTATTTGTGGTTATCATGTTAAGTTTTACATTAATTTGTTCTGCTGGCCACATTGTTTCATCCTGAATGAATTCAGGTCCATGAAACCAATTTTTGTTGGATTTTAGTAATTTACAGGATAATCCTCTTGTGAGAAAGTCTGCAGGATTTTGTTTTGTTGGAATGTATCTGAAGGTTATGTCCAAATTTTGTCTAGCTTCTTTAATGTCTCTTAATCTGTTACGGACAAAGATGTTTTTTGAGTTTAGCTCATCAGAGTTGATCCATGCCAAGCAGATTTGACTGTCAAGCCAAATATATGTAGTTGTGATGTTTACATCATAATAGACTTCATGGAGAAATACTGTTATTTTTACAGCTAGATAACCCGCAAGTAGTTCAAGCTGAGGAATAGTTTTCTTTTGTTTTAAGGGTGTTACTTTCCCCTTGGCATAGATCAAATGGCTGCCATCCTCACCTACAAGGTAAGCGCAACAGCCATACACCTTTTCACTGGCATCACCAAATACATGCAAGGTTTGAGGTGTATCTCTGTGTCCACAAACTCTGGGAATATTTATGTTTTGTAATTTATTGAGATCTTTAGCTAACCTTTTCCAGCTATCTTGTTGTTTATTGGTTATAGGATCATCCCAGTCTACTTTCTGTTTCCAAAATTCTTGTAAAAGAACCCTGGATCTGATAGTAGAAGGAAGGAGTAAACCCATAGGATCAAATATTTTTGAACTTTCGGATAAGATCTTTCTTTTTGTGTTAGCTGTTGTATCTAAGGTGTAGCCTTTTGTGCAGAGTGATCATGAACTTTAGAATCTGAGTTCAAATCCCAGATCATGCCTAATGTTTTCACCCTGTTTGTTGGTTCTGTTAATCCTTTGTCTTCTGATTTTATTTTTTGATTTAGTCTCTCATTATTTGTGATCCACTCTCTTAATTCAAAATTACCTTCTTTCATTATTTTATCTGCTTTTATGTAAACTTCATTTAATTCTGACTCTGTTTTGGTTGATCCTACAAGGTTATCTACATAGAAGTGATCTTTCAAGAACTGAACAGTTAAATCATTTTCATCATACAAATTTAAGTGATGTTTGATGGTTAAAGCCAGTAAACTAGGACTTGCATTTGCTCCAAACAAAACCACATTAAATTTAAATGTTTTAAACCCTTTATTTAAGTCATATGGATCATTAAACCACAAGAATCTTAGTTGATCTTTGTCATAGTTATTTTTCAGATGAATTCTCAAAAAAGCTTTGCTTATATCACTTTGAACTGCATAGTCATCTAATCTAAATCTTAGAAGGATTTTTACAAGGTCTGAAATAAGATTAGGCCCCTCTATGAGACAGTCATTCAAGCTATGCTTATTGCCATCTTTAAGACTACAGTTATACACAACTCTAAGTTTTGTTGTGGGTGCATCCTTTCTATAGACTCCTGTGTGAGTAAGATAATGGCAGTTGTCTTTTTTAAAGGGGTGATCTTTAACTTCTTCAATGAAGCCTTTTTCCAACTGGTCCTTGAAAACATCATCATACATTTTAATTCTCTTGTCATTTTTTAATCTTCTCATCAAATTATAGAGATGACCTTTAGCTACCTTTAGATTATCATTTAATTTTGGACTATTGATCTTCCAAGGTAGTTCAATTGAATAATGGCCATTTTCATACATGATGGTGTTTTCAAAATTTTCAGCCATTAATTGATTTTCATCTGTATGATCACCATCTTGCACCCCCACTGACTCTAATAGCCAGAGCTGTTGTACACCTTTATCTAATTCTTCAGTTGTTAATGATTTATTTAATATTTCAGTATTTATGTCATTATTTGAGTTGTGTAAGACCTTGTCATAATAGGGCAAGTTTGTTAGTCATATATTTTTATTTTTCATTGTTATTTTATATTTATCTATGTGTCCCAGTGGAGCTATACCCCAGTGAGTATCTAGAGCAATCCCATCTCCTATTCTGACTATGCCCTTCTGAATTAAGTGAATATAATCAGCTCCAATTAACATTTGAACATTATCTATTATATCATCATTTAAATTTCTATCTGCAATTTTATATTGCTTTTTAAGTTGTTGTATTACTTCTTTTAAATTTGGTATTTTAAATTTTTGTTGACCAACTTGTTCAATGACTACTACTTCTATGTTTGTTGTTTTATTCTCTGTGGGTATATCCAGATCTAAATTGACTGTATTATATTTTTCTTTCTGTTCATTTTCTTTGACAAATGATGTTATACACAATTCTTGTTCATTTTTATGAGTTTGTAGGCCTAATTGATTAACTAATGATTGATCTACAAATGTTTGTTGGGAACAAGAATCTATTAGACATCTTATAGGAGTTGTCCCACCTTCTTTATTTTTTAAATCCAAGGTTATTGTAGGTAGGAGTACACTAGAATTTTTATTGACATTATTTATTGATATATGTCCATTAAATTTTTTTCATTTTTCTTTAGGTTTTGTTTATTTGAATTTTTAAATGAATCACAAAGACAAGAGACATGATTTAAACTTCCACAATTAACACATTTGAATCTTATTTTTGTTTTGCAGTCTTTGTTAGTATGTCCTGCACCTGTGCATTTAGTACAAAGGTTTAACTGAGAACACCTATTTATCCGTGATTCTAAGTCTACATATTTAGTACATCGTGTGCTATAGTGATCATCAGCCGAACAAAATTTACACTTACGTACAAATTCTGTCGTAACATTAAAATTTTGTAGTGTAGGAGTTAGACCTATCACTTTTTGTTCTGATTTGTCTTTTTGTTGTGGTTGTGGTTTTGTTTATATTTTCTTTGTTTGTGAATCAATCTTTGAAGATTTGTACATTGACAAAATATTTAGAAATTCATTCCTTATTTCATCAAGGGTAGGGTATGTATTTCCCGTTATTCTTTGGAAAATATCCCTAATTTGGGTAGGTGAACAATCAAATATTATGGCTTGGATAAACCATGCTGATTTCTCTAGATCTATATCATTATTTTGTAGATGACCTAACATGCATTCAATTTCGCAATAGAAATTGTACAGATCCTGATGGTTATCCTTGGCTGGTTTTATATTTTTTAATTTTATTGCTAAATCATTTACTATTTCTTTTTTATTTACGAAATTTCTTTCTAGTAATTTGAGAGCTATTTTATATGAACTGCCAATTGCCGGTAAGGTATCAACCAGTTTTAGGGCTGGGCCCTTTAAATAATTAAGGAGATAACTGAATTTGTCAACATCAGATATATAATCTTTGTTGCCAATTAAACTATCAAATTTTTCTAGAAAAGACTGAAATTTTGTTCGATCACCCTCAAATATTGGTACTTGTAATGTTGGTAACTTGGCTTTTAGTTGTTTATTGTCATCATTAGAAATGGATACATTTCTGAAGGCCTCAATCAAACTTTGATTTGTAGCCTCTAAATTATTTGGTAGATTATCTAAAGCAGCATATAATTCATTTATGTGAGAATCTATTTAAAAAATATTCTGTTCTTGTTCACACAAAAGTGCTGTATATGTCTCTTCACCAACATTTAACGCATCAGTTTCTGTAACAATTTCCTTATCTATAATTATTATTTCCTGTTTAATTCTATTTAAACCACCCAAAATAGTATCATAATCCCTTTTATTTGGATTTTCTTTGCTATTAAAGGTAGTTAAAAGCCTGGTAATGACTCCCTTCCTTGCTGATCTCTTCCTTTTTAATGATTTAATCTTTGCCTCAATTGCTTCACATTCAGCCATATTTTGTTTATTTTATTTTTCCAAAATTAAGTCCCCAAAATCCTTTTAAAACCCTTTCAACTCTATAAATAAACTTTATTTTGGTTAAATAGGCTAGGCTTCTGATTACCCTTATTCTAGAATTTTACCACATTTATGACCAAATGATAAGTTTTGAAGCATTTGAATTATTTCTTATTTTTATTTTTAGTTAGGGCTTCGTATTATTATTTATATGTAGTAAGTATTTGAAAAAGCCAAACATGGAATAAATTCTGTTCAGATGTCAAAATGTTTGATAAGGCGTAATTTTATTATTTTTTTTTTTTTAATTTATTTTATTTTATTTTATTCAAGGTTAAGGTTTTCACAGCAAATAACCCTTCCCCACACGGGCCACCTTTTTAGATATGGAAAAAATAGGTCCTGCTCCAACCAGAGTAGCCTAAACACAACCTAGGCTATGTTGAAGATGGAAGACCTAGGCCAAAGATGAACCAGCCTAACTATTTGTCCATAAACAGGACTTCCATACTCTTTTGTTAAACAATTACAGCTGAAATGTCAGCTTATTTAACCTAAATTTAATAACTGAAGGGAAATTTATGAACTTCTTACCTTGAAACTGTTATGAATTTTATCCCTTGACACCACTAAAACATTTTTATTCCGGCTTTTTCCGTCGCTGTTCTTATGCTTAATCAGCTTATGCTTATTCAGCTTCTCGCCCTGTTATTCTGCTTATCCCAATCTTTTTCTTCTTCTTCTTAAAACCGTGTTGCTATTTCTAGCCATGGGATCTTTTTTTCTTTTCATCCCATATTTGTTTTTCGTTGGTCTTTTTAATTTTTCTCAGCAAGAGTTCATGTTCTCCTTCTGAATTATTTTTTATTATTATTATTTATTTTAATGTCAATATGGCTTATCCAAGATTAGGTGGGTCTTCCATTTCGGTACTCCCAAATTTTCCATACTATCTAGTGGTGTAAGGGGAAAAAAAGTAAATTCAGAGCTGTGCTCCAGTAAATTTTTTCAAATCTGGAGTCATGGTGTCTTGTGACATGGCACTGTCATGGATTGTGTAAAAGGACCACAGATGCTCTTGTAAAACATCAGCATACCATTTTTTTACAAAGGAAATATATTCCTCCTCTTCCACAAACATCACTGAAACAATCCCAAACCATGACACTGTCAGGATACTTGACAGTTTTCTGTGTGTATAGACTGTCATACCAGCTGACTGAACTCGGCCTTCACACTCTGCCCTACTGACTTGCACCACAGCTGAAGGTTGTTGCTCCACATCACATTTTTCCATTGTTCAGCACTGAATTGTTTATATTTGTGGGCAAATGTGAGTCTTTGTTGTCTCATACAATCTGTCAGCAGTGGTTTCTTAGCTGGGTACCATGATGACATTTTCAGATCCTTATGGAGCCGATGTTGTATTGTGCATTCTGACACATTTCCCACTGCACTAGGATAGGATTTTTTTCAAATCACAGGCTGTAATATGTGGGTTTTTCATCACTTCACATTTCATTAACTTGTCAGTGGCTTTAAAGGTCACTCAGGGCTGCCTGACATCAGTTTTTTGCTAGAAACCTGATCAGATGGGAGTTGATGCACAGCTCTTTTCAGCCCCATAATGGAGGAAATGTTTCAGCCACTCCTGCTTGCAACCTCACTGATTGTCATGCTCTCGCTTAATAAAGCCAAGATTCTGGCTTTTTTGACACCACAGATTCTTCCCAGGCATGTTTAATTGGTCTGTTCTGAAAAAATACAGCCAACACTGTAGACAGCACAAATATGTAGCGTGCGCACCAATGCTCACAAAATGGCAACTATCCAGCTCACTGCCTTGGGGCATACTGAGCAAAATATGTAATGCAGTCACCACTTGTGATCCTACAGAGTTACCAGGGGTACAATATGTGTCACACCAAAACTTTATATGGTTCATGACATGAAAAATCTTGACCTACCTATATATTTATGCTAATGATACCCCAGTGTGGTCAAGACTTTTTGTGAACACTGTATATTTGTCATGTGCAAGTTTGGGCCAAATTCATATACATCATTTTTTAACTTAATGAAGCCTATTTTTTACCACTTAACACAATCTTGAACTTATTATTTGTCACTGATATACCCTAAGCCTATTATTACAGTGGCCCTAGGAAGTTAATCACTTTACTTAATGCACAGAATTAGCACTTAGCTCTACTTAAAACTTTTGCATCTTTAGGAAGTTGAATTTGTGTAAGGTTGATGTTAGGTCTCAAATTTTAAGGACCTATTCAAAGTTTCCTCTCAATGGTATGCAAATGCAAAAAAACTTTTTTTCTACGTGAAGGTCAAAATATGAAAACAAAAACCCACTCTAATAGACAGAGTTTATTTCCACAACAGCTTCGATGCCCACTGGCATCCTCCTTGGGTGGATACAGAAAAACAAATGAACCAAAACAAGAGGGAAAAACAGTCCAGGGACCGACTGTTAAGAAATTCACACCTAGGTTAGATCCCATTCTCCCGACACTGGAAGGGCATTTTATTACAGGGTCCCGCTTATAAGTACATTCGCACAAATTAAAACTTTCTTCTTCTATACATATAGATTCTAATATTTTGACATAATTACTGCATTTATTATTGCATTTACATTTTTTTTAACATTTATTATTATTATTACCGTTACCCTAATTATTAAATTTATAATATTACCTTTATTATTACATCTGTTGCATTTATATTTATTTCCACATTTATTACTTCCATTATTACATTTACTAAAAGCGAGTAAGGAAACAATCCAGAGACCTTTAAGAAATTCACACTTAGGTTAGAACGCGTTCCCCCGACGCTGTAAGGGATTTTTTGACCAAGAATTTCATTAAAGGGTCTAACTTATAAGTACCTTCGCACAAATTAAAATTATCTACTTTTTCTATACATACAGATTCTATTATTTTTCTTTTGACATAATTATTATATTTATAAAGTACTTACTTGATTCCCAATCTATAGCATGATTATTTTGGCTGGTGTGATAAAAAATGGCATTATTAGTATTACAACTTCTGAAGGCATATTTGTGTTCTTTAATACGGGTTTTAATATTTCTTCGTTTCTCCCACATATACTAAATCACAACTTTTACAGGGAATGCTGTAGACACAGGCTTGTTCCTCTTTTGCAACGTTATTCCTAACCAATTTACTTTTCACGGTAGACGAATATTTGAATGCCAAAGCAAACTTACAATCTTTCATCAACAGTTTTACTCTTTCTAAGCTGGCAATGTAAGGCAAACTCTCATATTGTTTTTGGTTAACTGAAGGTTCCCGAGGGGCATAAAAAAAATTTCTGGCTTTAAAATACACCTTTCTGATAAACCACTCAGGATATTTTAAATCCTTAAAAATGTTCCAAATCTTTGAATTTTCCTGGTCCAGCAAATGTGGGCTACAAATCCTGAGTGCTCTTAGAAACATGGAAGAAATAATTGAGCTTTTAACCCCTTCATCATGATATGAAAAATAATGAATGTACGAATTACAATGAGTAGGTTTTCTATAGACTGTGAAATTGGGCTTTCCGCTTTCGTTAATAACCAAAACATCTAGAAAAGGTAATTGTTTGTCATTCTCCCATTCATATTTAAATTGGTTAGGAATAACATTGCAAAAGAGGAACAAGCCTGTGTCTACAGCATTCCCTGTAAAAGTTGTGATTTAGTATATGTGGGAGAAACTGGAAGAAATATTGAAACCCGTTATAAAGAACACAAATATGCCTTCAGAAGTTGTAATACTAATAATGCCATTTTTTATCACGCCAGCCAAAATAATCATGCTATAGATTAGGAATCAAGTAAGGTACTTTATAAATGTAATAATTATGTCAAAAGAAAAATAATAGAATCTGTATGTATAGAAAAAGTAGATAATTTTAATTTGTGCGAAGGTACTTATAAGTTAGACCCTTTAATGAGATTCTTGGTCAAAAAATCCCTTACGGAGTCGGGGGAACATGTTCTAACCAAAGTGTGAATTTCTTAAAGGTCTCTGGATTGTTTCCTTACTCGCTTTTAGTAAATGTAATAATGGAAGTAATAGATGTGGAAATAAATATAAATGCAACAGATGTAATAATAAAGGTAATATTATAAATTTAATAATTAGGGTAAAGGTAATAATAATAAATGTTTAAAAAAAAATGTAAATGCAGTATATGCAGTAATTATGTCAAAATATTAGAATCTGTATGTATAGAATAAGAAGATAGTTTTAATGTGTGCAAATGTACTTATAAGCGAGACCCTGTAATAAAATGCCCTTCCAGTGTCAGGAGAACGGTATCTAACCTAGGTGCGAATTTCTCAATGGTCTCTGGATTGTTTCCTTCTTGCCTTTTTCATTCGTTTTTCGGTTCATAAGTTCTGTATAATAAACAACAATGTAATAACCAATGTAATAA
The DNA here is from genome assembly GCA_023014485.1 of Bathynomus jamesi. Taxonomy (NCBI): domain Eukaryota; kingdom Metazoa; phylum Arthropoda; class Malacostraca; order Isopoda; family Cirolanidae; genus Bathynomus; species Bathynomus jamesi. Next base: position 1,636,614 of record JAJOZX010000090.1, on the reverse strand, counting down.
TAAATTTATAATTTCTGTAATAAATAATAATGCAATATTAAATGTAATGAATTTAATAATAAATGTAATAATTATGTAAAAATAATAGAATCTGTATGGTTAGAACAGGAAGATAGTTTTAAATTTGTGCGAATGTACTTATAAGCGGGTCCCTTTAATGAAAATGCCCTTCCAGTGTCGGGAGAATGGGATCTAACCTAGGTGCGAATTTCTTAACGGTCGGTCCCTGGACTGTTTTTCCCTCTTGTTTTGGTTCATTCGTTTTTCTGTATCCACCCAAGGAGGATGCCAGTGGGCATCGAAACTGTTGTGGAAATAAACTCTGTCTATTAGAGTGGGTTTTTATTTTCATATGGTATGCAAAGTTCTCTGTTGAACTTCAAGACACAAACACCACTGTGTACTCCTGTGTTTGCAGTTATGGTGTCAAAGAACAGTCTGGTTATGTCCTGGATATTCCAAGATTCACAAGCATTGAGACATACTGAAGCCATCTTCCATCCATTTCCTTGTGGTACTCTATCTTCAAAATACTGAACAGTTGCTTCTGTTCATCACCAGGCATTAGTATGGCAATTGTATCATCATTATTTCCTTTTTTACTAGAAAGAAAGGCTTTGAAGTTGCTAAAGTCTGTGCAATGTTGGATCAATGTTGCTTATGCCTCAGTTTTTCACTTTCTCTTTCCTCTGGAAATTTGCTTTCTATTCTTTAATTCTTAATTTCAAACCTGTTTTTTATAGTTTCTTATCAAAGTAACCCATATTTAATGAAGATGGATCTCCTCTTTGAAGAATGAGAAATTGCTGATTTTTCCTCATCTGCTTTCTCTAAACCCTTGCTTGAAGCAATGTCAAATATAAATATTCAAAGTAATTTGGAAAATTTCCCAAATTACTTTGAAAGATCTCTTCCTTTATTCTGTCACACTCCTGCAGTTTCAACTTTTCTTTTCAATCTTTTACACTGCCTAACAAGCTTCCAAATTTTTTTGATTTTGTCCTTCCTTTCCTTTAGATTTTTAGATTACTCTTGATCCAAAATGGCATAATGTCCTCTATTGTTAGCTCTGCTGAAACATGTAATGTCTTCTTCTCAATGATATGGTAAAAAAAAAAATTCTGTAAGTAATATCTGCTTCTTTGAAGGTAACCAACTTCCAGAAATATTTATACATGGTTGAGCTTTCGCCAAAGCTCAGTTTTACCTCAGTCTACCCTCTGGTTGACATTATGTTTTTGAAACCTGTAGGTAAAAATGGAAGACAAATTAAGCTTTAAATTTAATTTGAAGCACTATAATTTCTTAGACTAAGGTTTGAAATGAGAGAAATAAACCAAATAAACCATGCCCAAGGGCCTCTAATATATGCTGGTTAGAGATTTAGAGGGTCACAGGATACTATGCTGGACCCACCTGGTAGGAAGCCATGCCAGCCAGTTAGCCAATGCCAGATTCAAACTTGAGGGACCTCTAAAAATGGTTCAAATCTAATGAAAGTTGGCACAAACACACAGCTATTACGTAAGTGAGAACAAGAATATAGGAAGGGGTAGTGAATAATATTATGTAATTGATTTTTTTTTTTTTTTTTTTTACCCACACAAACTTCTGTATTGTGATATTTACCCAATCTTAAAAAAGTTAATGAATTTAACCAAACCAAACCAACCAAACCTACCTAGCATAGCCTAACCTCAATTATATCCCCTTTTTTTCATGATAAAAGATAGCATTTATAAAGATAATCTGCCACAACACTGGTAATGCCCAAATATGCACATTCATATCATGATGGGTTCTGTGTGTATCAGTACTGTCATGATTATGTAGGGGAGACAAGAATACACACACACACACACACACACACACACACACACACACACACACTATCCAAAGTCTCTACCCAGTGGAAAATATCAGGTTGTAACATAAATTCTGCTTGATTAGAAAATGGATGATAGATAATAGAATAACCTCAAGATAATGTGAAATAGTTTTAGAAATATTGCAAAATATATGTGGCGACAGGTTTGCACACATTTTATCACGATACAGAATGACTTAGGCTAGTGTAGGATTAGGCTAATGAATATTTTCTCTGCATTATTTGTCACAAGCAAACAAATCTTCAACATTGAATCAATATTTGCACATCACTGCATTCTCGGCAACTGCAGTAGGGATGTGCTGGATACCACTATCTGGCAGGATATCCGGCTGGATAACAGCTATTATCCGGTATCCTGTATCTGGCCGGATAGCCGGATATTTATGATAGTCTTTTTTGTAATGGGAATACCATCTGGGCCTGCCCCTTTCCAATTTTAGCTTGCATAGCCTTTAGCTAGCAAAAGTTGAATATAGTTGTACAAAAATCTAAAATTAAAATAATTGATAAATAAGCATGTACCACTACTAGTATGTAACTATATTAACACTGCTAAAAAGGCAAAATGTTTGGTCCAGCTAAAAGTGTGATGCATAGCTAAGATCCCAGCTTCCCTTACTTTTTAATTTTTATTTTTATTTTTTATTTTTATATATATTGCAAATTACAATATGAAAAAATATGAATTAGCGAAACCTTTTATTAAGATTTGAGATATAAAAATAAAACATAGAGCCTAATCAAATATACCAGTAAGGTAAGTGAAATTATTAAAATAGCAAAACCTTAAAAAGTAAAAACTCACATTAAACAATAAAAATTAATACTATGTTCAAGACACTAGATTCACAAGTTTGAATCAAATTTTCATACATTGTGATGGATAAAAAGAAGCATCTCCCCTCGCTTTGGTAGCAAAGTACTTCTTTTTTCTTCAAAAATATTTCTGTATTCGGAAAACATTCTTTCTGAGAAAACTGAAGATGCTGGTGTCACTAGCCATTTTAGAGCAATTTTCTTGAGAGATGGAAAGGATTCTTCATTTTTCCAAATTTCAAGTGGAGATAGTCGTCTGTCTGATATGGGTTTTTTTGCATATTGCTCAATTTCCTCTGCTATTTCTGCGAATGAAGCCATCTTGCGGCTTTTTTTACTTTTTCTCACCAGGTCTTTTCTGAATTTTCTTGTGTTAGTTCCCTGAAACAAGCAGAGTGGATCATCATCAAACTTTGCCTTTTTTCTTCCTGTTGAGGAGGAGGAAGAATTAGAATCGTCACTGCTGTGAGCCTGTTCTTCAAAATATTTATCTCTAATTTTCTCTAGGTTGTTTATTTCATTTATTTCTTCAATTAACCATGTCTTAATATTTTCCTTTTGTTGATCTTTGAAAAACAAAAATTTAAATGTGGATCAATGACAGTTGCTAGAGCATACTTCCGATTTGTTAAGACATTTAGACACTTTCTTTTTTCATTGCTTTCATTGGCAAAAAATCATGACAGCAATGACTTCAACAGTTCATCTTTTGTAGTTTGGACTCCTTGATCATCCTGGCCAATTTTTGAAAGAAACCTTTCAAGCGCGCACATGTTTGGGATAACAGTAGAGAGTAAACTATATTCTGTACTCATTTCTTGGGTGAGTTTAAAAAATGGCTGTAAAAGCTTTAAAAGATTTTCAATCAAGTGCCACTCATTAGATGAAATAACAAGTAATTCACTATGATCAGCAAGGTATATTTGAACTGATTTTTTCAACTTAACCATACATTCTAGCATCAAATAAGATGAGTTCCAGCGCGTTAAAACATCTTGTACCAATAGAAGAGGAACATGACCCTGTTGTGTTTGGAGAGCTTTAAATTCAGAAGTAGCCAGTGGGGAGTGGTTAAAATGTGTCACTAAACGTCGACACTTTGCCAAAAGATCTTTTATAGATCGTTGAGCCATTAATGCATCATTCACCACAAGCTGTAGCAAATGAATTGAACAGTGAACAGAAGGCATTTCCGCAAGGTCACATCCCAAAGCTATGTTAGAAGCTCCATCTCTGACCAATATATTACGTCTTGATCTGTCAATATTCCATGATTGCCACATAGATTGCAATTTGTCCGCTATATTAATTCCTGTATGCGATCCTGAAAAATGAGCTGAATGCAATACTGCATTACAATGAGTGTAGTCATTCATGATCCAATGACCTGACAAGGAAATGAATGATTCATTTGAAGAAGAGCAGATCCAAATATCAGAAGTGAAGCTAATGTATTTCCCTTCTTTCAATTTATTCATAACAATTTCTTTGAGTTCTTCATAGATTTTGGGTATGACTTTTTCTGAAAAATATGTTTGATTTGGTAGCAAATACCTTGGCTGTACGTGGGCCATCAGTCCTATAAAGCCATCTTGTTCAACTAAACTAAAAGGATGGTTGTCCAATGCTATCATTAATCCTATCTTTTTATGTAAAGCTTGAGCTTTTGAGTCATTTATATCCCATATTTTCTTAAAGGAAAAACTTTCTTCTAACATGAGTTGCTTTTCCATGGCAACTAATTTTTTCTCCTTCGGAGCCATTCAGGTGGTCGCTATAGGGTGATTTTGATTTTCAGATGATTTGTTAAGTTGAGACACTTCTTTATATTCTTTTGAATGCAGCATCTTTGCATGATTGTGCAAAGGTTTTGTGCTTTTGCACCTAGCACCCAATTTCTCTGATCCCCTTTTAATCTGTTTGGAACATAGGGAGCAAATAGCTATCGTTGGATTAGTCTCATGTATTGTAAATATTTTCCAAATAAAACTAGCCATTTTAGGGGGTAAATAATGTTAAAATATTGCTGTAAGCCTAACTAATACTAACTAGCTATATAGCTATATGATTTAGGCAATGAAACAATCCTGAAAAGGATAAAATATAGGTAATTAGTAAAGTTATTGAAAGATAGCTATAATTTACATCAAATAGTGATTAAAATTTGATAGTATAGTCAATTAGTCAAGTAATAGCTAAATAATAATAATATAAAAAATTATGAATTATTTGAATGATATTATCCGGTATCCAGCCGGATATTTGTTTTTTATTATCCAGCTATCCGGTACCCAGCCAGATAGTAAAAAATACTATCCGGCACACCCTTAAACTGCAGGCACCATTTTGGAATTGGATTGTCACTGGGGATGAAAAATGGGTCCTCTATAACAATATTAAGCATCGACATCAGTGGCTTAGCCATGAAACAAAGCCTGAACCTCAGCCAAGGAATGGATCCCATCCAAAGAAAATTTTGTTATGCGTTTGGTGGGATAGGCAAGGAATTATTCATTTTGAGCTTCTGCCAGATAACCAAACAATCACAGCTGAAGTCTACTGCCAACCATTCCAACGATTGAAGATTGCATTACAAGAAAAATGTCCTGCATTAATTAATTGCAGAGGTGTTCTATGCTGCTCAAATCACCACTGCCTAATTGGAGGCATTTGGTTGGGAAAAAATGCCTCATCCACCTTATTCTCTGGACATCACACCTTCAGACTACCATTTAAAAATGAAGTGATCGCTTTTTTAACTCGAAACCAAGGGATTTCTTTGAATGTGACATAAAAAACTTTTCTGCAGGTGGGAGGAGGTTATAGAAAAAGTAGGGAATTATATTGATGATTAATTTGTCATTATGTCATTTAATTTTTGTTCTGAATGAACTGAAAAATCTAGCAGAATATGTTACAACCTTATACATTTGTGTATGGAACCACACCATTTTTCAACTTGCATAACAATACCATATGACAAATATGATAATATTAACAAATTTATTGTACATATAATGTCATATAATGATTGTATGGTAATTCTGATTATCATATAATTAACTTTAGAAATTAAAGTAGTTTAGACAAATAAGCATATAGATGAAAAGTTAGTTAAGAATTGACTAAGTACAAGATTTAATTTAAAAGATACTCATACACAATAGATTTTTTAGTATTTAATTAAGTTTGGTAAAAGAGAGAATATACAGGAATACCCCACATAGTATGGATTTGATCAGTACGGGATTCGCTATAGTACAGATTACAATTTAACACCAAACCCTAGTTCAGTACTGGTCCTGATTCACTCCAGTATGGTTTTTCAGTTTTGTAAACAAATTTTTTTTTCCAAGCACACACGCTAAATGTAAACAGGTGAAGATTTAGATTCTGCAAATGTTAGAGAATTGCTTGAATTGCATTTAGAGGAGCTTAGCGATAACGACCTCATCAATTTAGAAGAACAGTGTGTGCTTGAAGAAGAAGAGGACCAAAGCAAAGAAAATGAAGATCAGAAATCATCAAAGGAGTTCTCCATAGATGAACTTGAAAAAATGTTTCGGGTGTGTGAAGATTTTAAAGAAAAAATGGATGGATGGAGATCCTAACATTGAGTGTAGCAGGAAAGTGCGAAGAGACTTAGAAAATGCAATTTGCTGCTATAAAGAATTGTATGCTGATAAGAAGAAAAATAAAAATGTTCAAACATCACTGTTGAAGTATTTTTCCAAAAAAAAATTTTTTTGCAATGCACTTTATTATGTAGCTACATATTTAAATGAAATTAACGAAAGCATTTATTAACCTTTGCAGTTGTTTCACAATTAAAACTAGTTTAAATTAATGCAAAAGTTCAACTTTTATAATGTTATTGATGTCTGAGAACAAATTGCTTAATTTTGTATTGATTTCATTCCCCATTCAGTATGGATTCACGTAGTATGGTACTTTCTGTACACGCATTAACCATGCTATGCTGGGTATTCCTGTACATTATAAAATTATTTAATAGAAATTTTGTAATATGCTAATACATATCTAGTATTCTGGAGAAAGATACAATAGAAACCTGTACCACCACTCAGATTGTAATAGGGAGAGGCTCGTCTTGTCATTCCCATCGAGCCCAGGACTGTTGTGAGAAGTGAGGTTATTGTAATTAAAAGGTGCAAGAAATACATAAAAAAGAAATTACAGAGCTACGCTTACCCATAATACCATGAATGTTCAAAATATTCCCCATTTTATTTAAAGTACATTAACTTAACCTCTTCTGGCCCAGTGGATCCATATGGACTCTTGATAGTGTTTTGTATATAAACTACAATTTTGCCCATTTGCTCCATTTGGACCTATGCATCACTTATCATGGAACTTAACTACTGGGTTGGCAGTCTTAGAAAGCAGTGTGTGCATCTTATCCATTCTCCCTACAGCTTTTTTGTGAACAAGACAGCATTCCTCTGACAGCAGCAATGTAAGTGCTACACAAAATATTATTCTCCAAGGTAAATACACACAATTTTATGGTTGCAGAAATAAATGTAAAAAAGATGCGTAGTTTTATGATTGCAGGAATAAGTATTGTGAGAAGGATCCATTTAGAGTCCATTTAGATTTATGGTGAATTTACTACTTAAACCCTAACAACTTTTATTTCATTTTGTAAAACTATGTTCAAGGCTTTCATTTGTGTTTGATTCTTGTGAAGATATTAATTTTTTCCTAATTTGTGCTTAAATTGGGCTTCAAAAGGGTAATTAAATTCATTAATGTAATTCTCATTGGGTAGAGACTTTTTTAATATAAATTAGCTTTCATTATAGATTTCAGATCCAACAGTTGGAGTGGACTTTTTTGCCAGACTTATTGAAGTTTCTGATGGGACACGGATAAAACTTCAATTATGGGACACAGCAGGTCAAGAGCGGTTTAGGTAATTAATTAATTTTGTTTCCTTTTAGTCTGCTCAGGAAAGTTTGTAGTTTGAATTAGTCTTTAGTGGTGTAGGACTAGCTCTTAATAGGACAACAGTTCATACTGTGGGTTGCATATTGTGTATCCTTGTGCTTGATTTTAGACTAGCTTATGGTTAAATAATAAGCACATCCTTTAAGCCTATTTTAAGATAACTTAACAGATTTCTGAAATATGGTAGATATTGGTAATTGAAAAAAGAACATAGGGGGCCAAATCTTAACTTATGTCAAGCCTAAGATAATTTTTTAAAAATTAGACCTAGTACAGTAATTATGGTATTTAATTTTGTTTTTTCTAGTCTGTGCTTAAAAATTTCAGGTCAATAACTCGATCCTATTATCGCAACTCTGTTGGGGCGCTTGTTGTTTTTGACATAACCAATAAAAAGAGCTTAGAACACATCCCAATGTGGATCATGGAAGCTAAGAGGCACATCCAACCTCACCAAGCAGTGTTTGTTTTGGTAGGAACAAAGGTGAGAAATTTTGCCCCAGAAGAATGATTTTTCTATTATTCAGTTTCTCTTCCTTTCATGCCATGCTAAAATTATATGTACATTTATATTAGAGTGGTCCTGAGAAAAAAAATTGAAAGTTTCATGTCAGAACCCAGCATTTTGTTTACTTTGATGAGAAACAACTGTGTTAAATTTCACATTCACTGACAGTTCAGGGGTTGCACTGGTGGCTTCCTTTTTCTTCTTTCTAAAGTTTTTATAGTCCTATAGTAAGTATTAGTGCAAAAGGTATGCTATGTGCATGTTATAGTACATGGTGGCCCAAAAGTCTTTTTTTTTTTTTTTTAGGATAAAAAAATTTAGTAATATAATTAGATGTATATTTATTTATCAAGTGTACGTATAAGATTTGACGTGAGCACCATCAGTGTCTGCAAATCCCAAATCTGTCCACTGCATTGCGGAACACATTTTCAAGTATTTCTGAGGTTGTTTTAGCGACTGCCGCGACACTGCAGATTTGCAGATCCTGCAGGTCTGTAACTCTTGTTTTGTAAACCTCAGACTTTATAAAGCCCCACACAAAGAAGTATAATGGTGTTAGATCCGAAAATCGTGCTGCCCAGGGTCTGTTTCCACAATGTCCAATCCAACGATTTGGTAAGCGCTCATCAAGGTACACCTGAATGATGTTTGCATAGTGACATGAAGCTCCATCTTGTTGAAAGACAACAATGTCGAGAGTGCCATCTGAACGAAGCCGGGGTTCAAGAAACTGCTGAAGTGTGTCAAGATAAATTGGCCATTACTGTAACTTCTGCGAAGAAAAAAGGTCCGTAAATCTTCAATCTTGTCATACCCAACCAATTCGACATTTTCATCATGAACAGATCCTGTTCTTTTAAATTTATTGACCAGCTCATGAATTGCTTTGTCTGTAGGTCCTGGTTTGTGAAATCTTTTTTCAAATTTTTCTCAAATTTCTTTGCACTTCTTCCCTTGGATACGTAGTGTTACTACCATCACACGTTCTTGTACATCCATCATGTATGACCTGTAGAAAATAAAATAGAAATATAATTATTTTTAGCAAAATAAATAGGGACATTTGGACCACCCTGTGGTATATTTTGAAAGCCTTTGTAATTTGTTGTCACTGCAAGTTTGGATTGTGAAATGAACCTAGTTCTGAATTTACACATTTCTTCAAAAAAATAAGCAAGACAAAATAGTTGAAACTTTGTAAATGTTGAAGGGCATTTTTTTTTTTTCCATTCTATTTTCAAGGTGAATTATCTTTAAAAAATAGTGTAAATTTTCATTAATACTTTCAGAATTTTTTTAAAATTTTTTATACAGGGTGGTTCAGTAAAATGTTACCACTTGACATGTCTATTAACGTTGACAGGAAAGTGGTGACATTTTATTGAAGCATCCTATTTGATAAAGGAACTCCATTATTCATGCCTTGATTTATAAGATACTGTAGTCTCAAGTCTAGAAAAATGAGAGAGGTAGGTTTCCTTACATCCATTGAGGCCTAGGCAAAATAATTTATGTTGCAAACCCTACACCAGTTCATAATAATTTAGTGTCTTACAGTTTCTTCAATGAAATGTTTTAGGATTATAGGACTGTCCTATGTTTTTATTTTGGAATTAAGACCTCCAATACTTTCTAAAGTGTGGATACTCTGGGCTACGGGTAACTTGAGGTAAGCTACCATACTCTGGCTAGGATGGCCAGACGTCCGGCTTTAGGCGGACAGTCCGCCTTTTGAGCACACTGTCCTTAGGGTGGCCATTTCCAAAAGGAGGACACTGCGTATGTGGCTGTACGTTAACATATATATATAATATATATATGTTAACATACAGCCACATACGCAGTGTCCTCCTTTTTAAATGGCCACCCTAACTCTGGCGTAAGGTTGTAGCTGGTAATTCAACTTGTAATTGTACTTCCACTTTAACTAGATTGACATAGAGGATGAAAGAGAAGTTAAGAGTGAAGATGCTCAAACGTTAGCGGACTTTTATGGAATCAAATACATTGAGACGAGTGCATTACGAGGCATTAATGTAGAAGAATCTTTTAGAATCATAACTCAAGAAATTTATGATAAGGTAAAAGGAATAGAATAATTAAATTTGTTTGGATGCAAATTTAGTTTTAAAAATAAAAGCTAAATAATGTAGTGGCCAAATGTCGGTCTTTTTCTTTAAAAGAAGAAGAAAAAAGGTCGCAGGGAGAATAAATTCTAAAAGGTGATTTATAGTTTGCCATCATCATCATAATGTTCATTTGAAGTAAAACGCTAGTGTTATTGTGGGAACGATTATCCAGGTCACTTTAATGAGTCACTTTGGGTTTGAAGGTAGTCTAGGCATTGACACTTAATGGTTTAATAACGACTGCATTTTGAAATATATGATTAAAAAATTTCAACTCTAAAACTCATTTTTATTATAGTTCAGCATGGAGAAAACTATGGAAATATGATATAAATCGTCCATTTAGTAAAGTTGCTTTTAATTTTAGGAACTGTTTTATTCTTTGATGTACAGACACTATATTACAGTATAGGTCAATCTTAGTGCCTTTTCAGTCTTTGTACACCAACCAGAGGGTTAACTAATTACGTTTTTAACAGGTTCAGTCTGGAGAGTTTAAAATGGCAGATGATTGGGATGGAATCAAAGCAGGTTTTACGAGATCACATCACGGTTTTAATTTGATTGAAGCTGAGCCAGCCAAAAGTGGTTTCTGTTGCTAACTTTATCGCATGTAAATAATGTATTAAGACAAATAATTTTTTTTTCCTTGTGCTTGTTCCAAAATTGAATAAAAAAATTTTAAAGTTAGAAAGTGTTAAGGATGTTCATAAATGATAAATATTCTGTAGTGGTAATATATTCAGTTTTTATTACAGACATTTATGAATTTGAATTTATAAGATACAAATGATTTGAAAACAATTATTGAATAATTTATGATCTTAAGGCAGGCAGGCCATGATTCTCTCATGTAAAGCCCAATCGGCTGTATACTGTAACATATGGCCCGTTTATTGCTTAGAAGTTTTACGAGTTAGATCCGTAGTAAATCTCATGTTGGTCCAAATTCTACATGGAAAAGTAAATGTAATAAGTTTCCATAACTTCCATGTGAATGTTTTATTTCTTTGACGATTGTCTTTGGTACTCGCTTGTAAAATTGTAATGAAAATGCCACCACCACCTTACTCATTAAGCTACTGTGTATATGCAAAATGTGTACATATTTATGTAACAAACTGCTTTTTCCCTTTTATATTATCAGGAATTATGTTAACATTTTTTTACTCTAGCCATTTGGCTAAGATCTTCCTGTAATTTGTAATTAAAGAATAAGTTTTTATAAAGTATGTTAATGATATTTATGATGGGTAATTATGATTTAATCAGCCATTCATTTTCAAAATTTTTACTTTATTTAATATTTTGATGTGCTCTTAAAAATGAGCCGCGAAGCCTTTGCTCAATACACCATTTAAAAAAGAATCGTGGATATCGAAACATTTACAAAGCAGTACTTGTAATATTTAAATTGAGTTGTAATTGGATTGGATTAAATTAACATCACTGAAATTTTTTAATTAATCATTATTATTATTGAGTTAATTTCATATCTTACCATAAATTCATTTTGTGGTTGAATGTTCTACGTTCTTGCAAGTTAAAAGGTTTCTGTCTGAAATTTAAATGCAACCCAATTCTTATTCTGAGATTGCAGAATGACGCTATGAAAATGGCTTTTTCTTCCCATTCTACCATTTTCTTGTAAATTTTGTAAATAAAGTCAGTTTGAGCACTGAAACTAACTCATAACTTGAAAGAGAGGTCATCATATTCAGCAGGGGTCACCAACCTTTTTTTTTTTGTTCACCGCCCACTTTTACGATTTTTTGAAAATTAAAAAAAAGCTTATCGCCCACCTTAGATCAAAAAGAATAAATCAACGTAATCGATAAAATAAATAATGAAATAAATGTTTAATTACCTTTAATGTGAGCCCACTAGTGGGCGCTACTGCCCAGGTTGGTGACCCCTGATATACAGTATATATGTCAAAACTATATGTGAAGTGTGTGGAATTGTAGCTTATGCTAAGTACGAATCGTAATTTCACTTCTAACCAAAGTTAGTAATGTACATAGTACAAAAATGTAAATGAAAAAGACTGGTATAAACTGTTTTAAATATTTGCAATGTTTCAAGTACAAGTGCTGCTGTAAATAATTTTCCAGGGAAAAATCTTTAATCCTCATCATTAATGTGGTGTAGGATTAAATAAATTATTGATAATTTCAAATTACAGTAATTATCAAACAATCATTCTAAAATGATGATCTATCTATAATTAAAACTTTTACTGTGAGCTGTAAAGTGTGGAAAGTTAGCAGGTATTTTTAGTGTGGAAAAAAAAAAATGAGATGCACTTAGATTTTGCACACTTTATCTGGCTTTGATGTGACATTGTACATTTTTTGTCTTTAATGAATATGTATATATCTGATAAAATCTTTGTTGTCCGCGATTTGGCAGTTGAATATGATTGAAAGTCGACAAATTTTTAAAAATGTCTAAAACATTGTAGATATGACTACGTTTTTGCCAAGCATAATTGGTTAACATCGTAGAGGAAAAAATTATAAATGGGTAAGATTTTTCTTAATTTAATGATGCAGCGGAATCTTGGCGACACGTTAGTCATTTAAAATATATTAACTTATAATGTTGTTTTGTTTGTAGTAACCCACAATCCACAAATGTGATTGAAAATATTACAAAATCTAGGACTGAAATCAGTAAATTATTGATAAATAGGTTGTACAAAGAAAAATATAGAGCGCTGAAATTTAAATTTGTATAATAAAGGTAAACCAAAGTCAAAAAGTTCTTAGAAGTAATTGTTAATTCTCAGTGATAAAGACGGATTAATGCCAGTGACGTAATTTATCCACCAAATTAGGACACGGAATTCCTACATTAACAGTTAAGATTTTTCTTTGTGTAAGACTATGAACGAATTTTATATTTATCGACACACTTCATTCAGTTGATCAGTGCAGAAAGTTGTCTCTGAAGTCAGGACTTTAAAAGAATTGCCAAATCAGTGACATTTCAGTTTCAGATTACAAAATTTGTTCAGGCTATTATTATTTTCAGAACTTAAAATTTTTGCGCTGATTAATTTCAATAAATAATTGATGTATTTTTAAACCATAAAAAGTGAATTCTAGCAATTTCGCGTAACATTCTAGTCATCTTTCAAGTGTCCTAAATTTACAATATAATTTGATAATTTTGAATATTCACCTTGACGCGTTCGAAAATGGAATTTTATAACATTTTAAAGGGATTAAAGAGGACTTTGTCAGTAATTTTGTCAATTTAGTTAAATTTTTGAGTACTCAGTTTGAGAAACACTAAACTAATGATTTAACATTAGTCTGTACATTTATTTATTTATTTATTTTAAAACTACTTCATTTTGAATCTCCAACCATTAACTTAATGTTCATTATTTTATTCTTTCTCTAAATAATCTCGAGCTCTTTTCTCGGAATTTTAATTTTAAGTGTAAACAAAGATTCTTTGAATAATCTTCGTTTTTCAAATTTAATTTTCTTCGCTACTTCGGTATATGAAAACTCGTCTTAAGCAGGCTTGGCTCAATAATGTCGGTTTTAATCATACAGAAGAGGATGAATAAAAGTATTTGCGTGTGATGAGGCGTTTTGTAGGTTTTGTAAACTTTTCATTCTACAGTTTAGAATTTAGATTTTTATTCTTGTACAGTGCTGTATTTACTCGATTGTACTTTGCGCCACATATTTTAGAAGAAAATGCTGCAAAAATTCAAGTACTTTCGCTTTATACTATATCACCCGCGTTGTGTTCTGCCACATATCAAACCGTTTTTAGCTCGCCCTCCCCTCTCCCCTTTCCTTTTTAATTTTGTAATTCTGAACTTTGGTCAGGATTTACGATGTGAATCCGTGAATTTGGCCTCGGTTTTCAGCGTTTTTCCTTTCGTAATTTAAAAAATTATTGGAATATATTATACAAGTAAATCGTGAAAGTTGTCATTCACTCCTCGTATTTTTGTATAAAATTAATAAATAATTCGTTAAGTAAAGCCGAGACTTTTTAAAGTAAGTTTGCCCATATCAAGTTCAAATTTATAGGGATTGTTAAACGCGCCCTCAAAGGTACAGACGACGAAAAGGGAAATGTTTGTCTGAAGTTTGGTGTCGGGTTACGTAATTTCTTCGATAATGATACCAGAAATTCAAGAAGGCTGAACTGTACAAGACTTAAATTTGAATTTGGTAATTAAGGTAGTCAACATTTTTTAATGCTTTAAATGTTCCAATATCAACTCCTTACAATTATGAAATGGGGATATATATATATATAATATATCAACTGCAAAGAACACGCAGTATAATTAACGTAAAGAACGACGCTTGTATAGAAGAACATTCCGCGCAAGATGAGGAGGGAGAATGAAAAAATTAGGTAACCACCCGGGAATCGAACCCGGGATCTTCCGATTGCTGGTCAGATATGGTTATCATCGACCGCAATCGAAGATCCCGGGTTCGATTCCCGGTGGTTACCTCATTTTTTCATTTGTTCGTTCTCCTTCCTCATCTTGCGCGGAATGTTGTTCTATACAAGCGTCGTTCTTTACGATATATAATATATATATATATATATATAATTTTTAATTTAATTAATTAATTAATTAATTTTCCCCCCTTGGTAGTCTTACAATGTAAATTTTACAATTTTTTCGTCCTCCCCCGACCCACTTCCATGAGTTCATTGGACCATATGCAATAAATATGAATATTTCAAGGATAACTGAAACTATAATTTTCGGGATGTTTTAAAAATAATTACTAACAATTCTGTATTAAAAATATGAACTTGTTATATAAAACCAGTAGTAATAAAGGCGTGGTCACGTGAGCATCTGAATTTGTAAATGCTACAAACACTTGCCTTGTTCTTGTCTTCATTTTAGAATATAGAAGAATCGCTTTTTTAGTATTAAACATTGTGTGCCCAGCAATCTTCCGCAGGTTCTAACCAAGGGAGTTTGTATATTTGTATTTATACCGTGGAGGGGACTTTTTCTTATTGTCGGGTGTGAACGGAGATATTGGTAACGAGTATCTCTAATGTGTGCTCAACCCTTTTCATACAATTTCTTTCGTTTTTGGCAAAAGAAGTTTTTCATTGCAAATGGCGTAAGTTTAACGTCATAAGAAGACGAGTATAAAGTTTCTCTCGTGATTACTGATTTAGTTTTAAGTGTTAGCGATAAGTCAACATTGGCTGTTACCATTATTTGAAATGTATGTACTGTATGTGTATACAATTTATATTTTCTGTTGTCCTTTCAGTGTTTATTTTATATATATATATATATATATATATATATAATATATATATATTATAACTAATTACTGAAAAAGATGTTAAAGATAAGTTGCCAGTGAATATATATATATATATATATATATATGATGAATTTCACATTTAAACAAAAAAATTATTCCAAGGCCTGACGAGGTGTACTTCTGAATACACGAAAGGCCTTGGAATAATTAACCAAATTAAATTGATATTTTGCTCTCCTCCAGCAGCCCCCCCCCCCGTTTTTTTTTACCTCCAGCGTTTGTTTAAATGGAACTTTTCTTTTCCATTGTCAAATGAGTTTGTGCTGCCTCTCTGCTACTGATGAACTTCATTTTATAAACAGTTTGTGCTGTGATATGAATAAATATGCACCACTTGCGAAGGAATTTTATTCAGGGTAACATACCTATAGTTTTTTACTGAGGCCTAAGAATAAACCTTCATGTGCGATCATTTGAAGCTTGGAACGTACTGCAAACTGAAGTGCTTTGAATACTCTGAATTTCATTTAGTTTTTATTCTGGCACCTATGTTCTGTAAAGGTGTAACCTTTAAACCTACAGTGGTCAGAGAGACCAAAATAACCATTTTACAAAGGGAAATTAGTTCTGGCGAACTAAACCAGGATTTTGTACTGGTTATAAATTTTCAAAAGTCTAGACTATCTACAGATCTCGAGTGTTGATTCGTTTCACTGATCTACCGAACTATCGCTGGTCTGATATATGCTGGTAATGCTTTGGGGAAGTAGAAATTTATTTAAAGATCGATTAATCTTAATGCCTAAAAAATGGTGAAATCCTAACGATACAGGGTTAGCAATAAAAAATTGCAACGTCCCTTTTACTCCTTCCATTTATAGAAATATTAAATTTCTATTGGCTCTGTAAACTAATCGGATTTACAAAGCTATCAAAACCTGATTATTCACGTTTTCCCCAATTTAGCTAGGCAAGTGTGGACCAGTCTGAAAAATTCGTCCTGCAAAATGTTTCTTTGGAAACAAAGAAGTATGTTAATGAGATATTGTCAGAAGTGATTATAAAATAGCAATCCGAATTCAATGTCTTGAGTAGGAGCCGAATACATCCATAACTGTATCGAAACTAATTGTCGTGGTAATCATCCAACAAGCTA
This sequence comes from Bathynomus jamesi, assembly GCA_023014485.1. NCBI lineage: Eukaryota > Metazoa > Arthropoda > Malacostraca > Isopoda > Cirolanidae > Bathynomus > Bathynomus jamesi. Next base: position 1,619,855 of record JAJOZX010000090.1, on the reverse strand, counting down.
AATCCACTCCAAATTAGACCAATAGGGTGTTTTCATACCTATAAAATATAGTCGACAAGGTCATGTATCCTAAACTAGATTTAGAAGGTTCGAGACCGCATTCTGTGACGTTTAACTAGCTACTGTACTTATAATTGTCATATAGTCTTAGCCAAAACAAAACAAATTGACATTGAAACACATTCTGCCACGTTTGGCCATGTCGCAACCCCCTTCCTTTTCGATCATCGACGGAGTAAGCCCCAGCCAGATTCAAACTGTGATTGTCACAACTCACAGTTGACGACTGGTATATTTCTCTAAGATCCTCTGCTGTACACCACATATGTGGCTGGACATTATGGCTACGTTATTATAGCACTGAGACCGACTTTCTCGCTGCTGCTTCTTCTTCCTTCGCTTTCCTTTTTCGGTTTTCAGCGCCACTCAGTTTTCTTCCAGACAGAAAAGAATAGAAAAAGAATAATGAACTCGGCAACACTTTTAATATTTATTTACACTTAATTCTTTTTTGTCAAAATAAAATTGAAAATTGTATATAAGGGGTTTATATCATCCTATGCATGATGCATAAATGAAATTGAGAGGCACTGAGGGTCTCTTCGTTTCATTCTCTCTCTCTCTCTCTCTCTCTATATATATATATATATATATATATATATAGTGGTGAATAAAACCACGAAGGAAAGGAGACAGAGTGGTGCTCAAGCGCTTTCGTCTAATGACATGCTCAGGAACACTGAAGTAAATAAAGAGTTCAAGACTATATATAGGTTACAAAAAAAAAATATATATACAGTATATATAGATAGTAAATGTAGAAATAAAAATTGTGGGAGGAGCATACAAATTTGTAAGGAAAACTACCAATTTTAGCACTGCCCGAATTCAACACAAGATCAAATGGATTGTTTACAACCAATTTTATAGATAATGCCTGAATGATATATAGGTCACAAAAAAAAATAAAAAAATAAATAAAATAAAAAATAAAAATAAATTGAAAAATAAAAATTGTAAGAGGAGCATACAAATTTATAAGGGAAAATTACCAAAGGTTTAGCATTCTGCCCTTCTTGTCTAAATCCATTCTGAACGAATTCAAAACAACGGGATCGAGTTGAAAAAGACCTTTGCTCATGTTAAAGTTATTTGCAAGTTGAATAATAGCAGACTCAAGAATATTTCTATTAACAATGTTGCTAGAGTGAAACAAAACTGAAGCATTATTCCAATCAATACAATGAGATAACTCTAACAAATGGACAAAAAGGGCACTGGACGACTGTCCCGTTCTAACGGAATATTGACGCTGTTTTACACGCGTGTGCAAATCTTTTCCCGTCTGAGTCGTCTGACCAATGTAAAAGGAATCACATTGTTTACACCCAATTTTATAGATAATGCCTGAATTATTGGTAGGGCTATTTTTTACTATGATATTTTTCACAATATTGTTATATGAAAATACTAAATTAATATCCAAAAGTTTAAGTACATTAGCAATGCCTAAAAAACCCGGGAAAAATGGAAGTACTAAAATATTCTTTGACAAAGTGCGAGTGTTATTATTCACACGATAGAAGGTTCGTTTTGCCTTGTTAAGACAAGATTCCATAAACGTAGGTGGGTAGCACAGATCACTTCCAATACCGTTGATTTTTTTCAATTCGGCATCGATGTATTCCGGACTGGCGATCCTAAGAGCGCTGAGAAACATTGAAGAAAATATGGCCTTTTTAATAGGGGGTGTCATGTCCAGAGTAAAAGTGTACGTAGGACAAATTGTTTGTTTTTTTCCGATAGATACTAAACTTAAAATCTGGGCTTTCCCTATGTGCACGCACATCCAAAAACGGGATTGAGTTGTCTTGTTCCACTTCTAAAGTAAACTTAATGGAGGGGACTTGATCATTTAACTGAAGGAGAAAGTCATCTAGGTCACGATTCATGGGCCAGATACACAAAATATCGTCGACGTACCGCAACCATGGGATGCCAACCCCCAGGATTCTCGGAATGTAAGTAATTTCGAAAAACTACATATAAATATTGGAGAGGAGGGGCGACAAGGGTTTGCCCATTAAGACATATCATACTTTTCCGAGTCCGAATTTCATTCTGGCTAATATGTATTTTTATGTAAAATTTAATTCTAAGAGGGGTTTCTTTTTTGCAACTTTTCCCAAAAATCGCGTTATCATGTTCAAAATTGCGGTTTTCTGTTCTACAGTATGTTGAAATACCAAATATTCAGTTGAACACAACCTCATATTTTTAACCCGTTGTCGTAATTTGTTGCCATTTAGACACATTAACTTTGCTTAACTCTTACACAGGTTTAATACATACATACATGAGAAAAAAATCTACTCCATTTGAATCTTTGTAACCATTTGGACGCAGAAGGCGAAGTTCAACATTCTCTCAATAGATGGCTCTGAGCAATTACGACAGTTATAATTGTGAAGTAGAAGTGAGTGGACGCCATTTTTTTCGGTAAGGCCGGTCATCTTTCCAAAGACAAGGCTTACTTGGCCATAGATGACATGAAAGTCTGGAGGGCCAAGGAGGAAGTAATGGCCTTATCAGTTGAAGCTCTCACGCAGAGGTCAGAGGAGAAGATCTCTGGGATATTCTTTGATGGCAAGCAGGATAGGAACACAAAGGTGTTGAAATATGACGAAGTGACAGGGAGATTTTATCCTGGCAAAGTGATCGAGGAGCATTACACTATCACGTGGGAGCCTCAAGAAAAGTACCTCTTCCATTTCACTCCCGAGGAACCTGAGGAGGGAGAAAAGCTTGCTCATAAGTAAATGAGAACCAACTCTTTGTGATCGTTTATTTATTTACATAAAGTCAAACAATGACAACGGTCTTCTGAAAAAGGAATAAGCATAATAAGTAATCACTTGAATAAAACATAAACATAAACATAAACATAATCATTGTCCTCTATCTCCTCCCAAGTCTTTGATACTAGATGTGATATGAGGTAATTGCAGTACAGTAGTGCAAAGACTTATATTGTTTTATAAAGTGAATACAGTATAGTACTTTAATAGGAAAACATAGATACTAGTTTATTTAAGAGTAATATGAGACATAAGGCTTTGCTATTACATCATGATGAATACGATACTGTAGAAACTAAAATATAAATACTTATGGAATTATACAGTACATTATATCCAATCAAACATATTACAATACAATTAGAGAGTTCAGCGAGAGATTGAATCATATATTAAAATAAGGGTTGTACAACGGTATTCCTGACAAAAGTAATAGTACAGTAATGAGGTTACAGCTGTATTGGGAACACAATATAAAGTTCTTAGTAAGTAAAGTGTAAAGTGTACTGTACTCTATCTCTCCCCCAAGTCTTTGAGCCAGCAATTTTATAAAGAAGATTATTAAGGATAATATGGAAAAAAAAAAAAAAATTTGTATGTTTACGGATAAAGACTAAACCTTATTTTGTCAGTGCCCTTAATTTAAAGCATACTTGATTGGTTACTCTTCTTGATTCATATGGTAGTCTTCATGCCAGGTAGGGGGGCGTCTGGTACGGTTCGAACGCCTTAGTGGAGTTGCAGTTTGGGGTGCCGTACCCATTGGCCTAGGGGGTGCAGGTGGTAGTATGTCGATGGGCGGCGTTGACATGTCTTCTTGGGGGGGGTGTGGTCTCTTCAGGGGTCGGGCGCCTGCGTTCAACGTGTGGGCTGGACCGTGTCGGACTACGGGGTGAAGCGGGTGTCTTTGGTCCTGGTGCTGACCTGGCAGGTGTAGGTGGTGCAGCAGGTGGGCTGTTGGTGGGCACCGCTAGGAAGTTCTTCAAATGTTGGTCTATGGTCATCTTTGGAGCAGGTGTGCTGAAGGGTTCATATTTTTTAAGGAATTTCCTGTTCCTTACAGTTACCCTCCCAGATCCATCGACCCTAACCACGTACTGGTCAAACTGCCTGACTTCGATGACCACACCTGTCTTGTCCCATTTACGGGCGTGTGGACCGACCTGGTTCTGGATGCGTATAAGGTCTCCGACTGCTAGTGGTGGGAGTCTCTTGGTGTGCTCTGACCAGCGTTCCGCTCCCCTCATGTGGCGGTTCCTCAGAGCTTCTTCTCGGGTGGCCAAGTTTTCACGCCACGTGTCGTGTGGTTTATATCGGCCGGGAAGGATTGGAATGAAGTCCCGGATAGGGCGGCCGAATACACACATTGCTGGGGAGTGTTTTGTATCTCTATCCGGCGTGTTTCTGTATTGAAGCATGGCCCGTTGAAAGTTTTCGGTGTTGAGGTCGCCGTTTGGTCCAGTGTTGTCGGTTATTAGGCGTTTCGTTGTCTTGACACCAACTTCTGCCCGACAGTTGCTGTGAGGGAAAGCCACTGATGAGAGTCGGTGGTGTACGCCCCAGTTTTTGAGGAACTGCCGTGTGGCTGCTGCGGTAAATTCAGGGCCCCCATCGGAAGCCAGTTCGTCGGGGATGCCGAAGGTGACGAAGGTCCGTCGGAGGCAGGCGATGAGTCCAGCAGCACCATCTGATGACCTCTCTACTATTGGCCAGTTAGAGTATCTGTCCACCACGACCAGGTAGTTTACTCCTTTGTAGTGGAAGTAGTCCGCGCAGACGCACTGGAAGGGGTATTCTGGTGATGTTGGTGGAGTGGGTGGAGCGCTGGGCTGGGTTGGTGCCATGCGGTTGCAGTGGTTGCAGCTAGCCCGTAGTGCTGTGATGGCTGGTGTGATGCCAGGCCAGAAAATGGAGTCTTCTGCTCTGGAGATCATGGATGAAGTACCTTGATGAGCTGAGTGGAGTGAAGCCAGTACTTCTTGCCTGAGGGCCGGCGGGATAACCGTGCGGTTCCTGTACATTACCACGCCGTCAACAGTGCGGAGGTCGTCGCGAAACTGGTGATATTCCCGCAGCTGTGCAGGGAGTGCATGGCGGGATTCAGGCATGCCGGACTCTATGACATTGGCTAAACTATTCATGACTTCATCGCTGGTCGTGGCGGTGCGTACTCGATCCCATGTCACTGATGCCAGGCTCAGCGAGTTGAGTGTTGATGCGGCTGCAGAAATGACGCAGGCTTCCATGCCATTACCATCTGTCAGTGATGTCCGTATGCCGGCTAGGAAGGTGGGGGGGGGAAAGAACGCCGTTCCCTCGCATGGTTGATGGATGGCTGCTACGTCATCGGGGAGTGTCAGTGGTATGGGGTCGCCAGTGGGGTATCGTGACACCCCGTCAGCAGCTTTGTGTTTCGCGCCTGGTACGTGGATCATCCGGAAGCGGTACCTGAGGGTTTTTTCCTTCAAGTTTCTGAGGCGTGTATTAGATATGTCCTCTAGGGATCTGTCACCAAACACTTTGAGGAGAGGTTTGTGGTCCACTGCAATTATTAGGTCTTCGCATCCCAGCACGAAGTACCTCGCCTTGTCAAGGGCATCGGCGACAGCAAGTGCTTCTCCTTCTACTGGTGCATAGCGGGACTCAGCTGAGGTAGTGAATCTACTGCCGACCAATGTGACACGCCATCCAGTATGGCAGCAGAAGGGTTCGACTCGTGTACAGGTGCAGTGTTTCTGAAGTAGCCAGTAGCCGATGCCTGTTTTCGACCAGTCTGTGGCGAGGCATGTGGGCTTGGTTTTGTCAAAAATTTTAACACCCTCCTCTATTTCTGTGATGATGACATCCTTTGATTCTTCGAAGATGGTTTCCAATTCGTCATCCCACTTGAAAGGTGTTCCTGGCTTCAGAAGTAGGCGGAACGGCTGCATCCTCTTGGCCATGCTGAAGGCATACGACACCTGGTTGATGAGCCCGAACCATGATCGAACGTCGGTGATGTTCTTTGGAGATGGAAACTCTAGGATTGCTTTGAGGTATTTTTTACAGGGTCGGACACTGTCAGATGTGATCTCGAAGCCTGCAAATTCAACCTTGTCCTGACAGAACACAAACTTGTCGGGGTTCAGTGTGATTCCGTGTCTGCCGCAGGTGTCAAGCCACTGGGTGGCCTGGAAGAAGCTCTCCTCCACTGTGTCTGACCAGAGCAAGACGTCGTCAATGCACTTTGTATTGTTAGGGATGCTCGATACAATTTCGTCGTACCTTCTTGTGTAACCGTCACCAGATGCAATGTAACCCTGGGGAGCGGTTTTGTAACGGTAGCGACCCCAGGGCGTTATGAAGGTGGTCAAGTGGCGGTCTTCTTCACAGATTGGTACGCTGTGATATCCATTCCATGCATCAAACACTGTTTTCTTTTTGCCTTGCGGTACTGATCTGGCCTGGTGGAATGGCGATTGAGTGTGGTGTGTTTCGCGGGTGGCGTGAGCGTTGAGGGGTTGAAAGTCAACGGTACGCCTTGGTTTTCCGTTCTTTTTGGCGCACACCACCATTCTGTGACACCAGGTTACGGGCTCACCAACGGGTACTGGTTCAAGGACACCCAGTCTGACATCTTGGTCGAGGCCAGCCTTCACGTCCTCCTGCCAGTGGATTGGTACTGGGACGGGGGTGTGATGTGCGACTGGTTTGGCATTGGGGTCCACCATCAATTTCATTGGGGGGCCGTCCATCATGGGCAGCGCTTGGTGGTCACAAGTGTTGAAGGTGCTTGATTTGTAATAGTCCAGCAGGTATTCCTTGAGCTTTTGCTGGTTCGCCGCAACAGCGGGTAGCGGTAGCTCGATTGGAGGTGATGGAGGATGTTGGCGTCTTGGACAGTCACAGTTAGTTACAAGTCCGCTGTCACTGTGTGGCGTGCTGGCACTGTTGTTACAGTATTGTGCTGGATCCAGTTGGACTTCCCCCACTGTAGGAAATCTTCCCGAGATAATGCCGAGTGAAACGCATGCCTCTCTGCTGATGAAGAACTTGTCAGAAGAATCTGTCACATATGTTACCTGTCTCGTTTCTACTTGTTGGCCCTGTTCATCCTTGCCAGTGAGGCGAAGTATGGCTGCGCCAAGGATTTTGATGCCCTTGTTGTTGGCGGCGTGCATCTTCATGGTCACAGGGATGAGGTCAGACTGGAGAAGCCCGAGGCGGTGGATAACCTTGATACCGGTGAGGCAGCTCTGACAGCCTGTGTCTGCCATGGCAGGCAGTACCACGGTTTTTGGGTGGGCATTGAGGGTTGCCCCAAGCGCCTCGTAGTCTTCGGGGAGAGTCCTGACTGTCAGGTTGATGTGTGGCTGTGGTTGTGAGTTCTCCTTGATCCACATGTCCGATAGTTCATTGTAAATGTGATGGTCGAGGGCGATTGCTCTTTTCTTATGTGGCTCGGAAGTGTTGCTTGTGGCGCAGAGAAGATCAAATACCGCACCTTCGCACTCATCAGCTTTATTAGGAGTGGCTGAAAGGCTCTTGTCCTTGTCTTTGCTCCTGCATACGGATTCCCAATGGCTGTCGCGCTTGCAAATTTTGCATTTGTGGTTGTACGCAGGGCAATCCTTCTTGCGTATGTGGACTGGGGCTCTTCTGCCGTGTCCTTTTTTACCACAATATGAACAGGGGGCATTTTTGTCTTGTGGGGGTATTTGCTTACTTCTCCTGTATGTGCTGCCTGCGGCCTCCACGGCATGGGAGTCCAGCAGTCGTGATGCTGAGCGCTTGCCTGCTTCCTTCGCCTCGACAAACTGAAAGACGTCTTCCAGGGTCATCTCCTGGTTACTGTTGCCGAGGAGTTCCAGTTGTATTTCCGGGTCAGCAATTCCGCGGGTAAGGACGTCGCGAAGGATGGGGTCAGTGTAATTTACGTTGTTGGCAGCTTGGGCATTCAACAAGAAATTTGCAGACTCCGGCCTGACCACGAAGACGGGCTCCAAAACTGCGCACAGTTTCGTCGCGGTCTTGTCGCATATTGTGTAGGGTAACCCTGGCTACCATGGTGTTCTCCTCTCGGACAGCTAGTTTCTTGATTGCAGCAAGGACTTCATCTTCGGTTTTGTTTGTTAGGCTTCCACCTGCGGATCTTGTCAAATCTTTGCGGAGTGAATCGTCGCAGCATTCAAGTAGTTGTACCACTTTGTCCCTACCAGTGATTTTTGTAGCTTCCGCATAATCTGTCCAACGCGACGTAAAATATGCCCAGTCTTCACTGGTACCTGCAGCCGAAATGGTTGGCCGTCTTACTTTCTCAACCTTTGCAGAGACTGTCGGGCTTGGGACATGGGTCGTGCAGTGGGCTGTTATAAGTGCGGCTACAATGGCTGGGTCCAGGTCTGCTGTGACATAGGTACAACCTGTGATAGGACATTCTACGGCAGGCATTGTGGATAGCGTTTGTTGAAGTTGCTTAATTAGGTTGGGGTGGTTGACAGTTGCTTGAATTTACCACGTATGTAGACTTATTTTATTTATTTGTTTAATTAATCAGTCATTTGTACCTAAGACCGTTGTCATAAATGAGAACCAACTCTTTGTGATCGTTTATTTATTTACATAAAGTCAAACAATGACAACGGTCTTCTGAAAAAGGAATAAGCATAATAAGTAATCATTTGAATAAAACATAAACATAAACATAAACATAATCATTGTCCTCTAATAAGATCGCTCAGGGCCTGCATGAGTGGCTTCTGGATCACGGAGCTGACGAAAGCTTTGTAATGATTGGAGGAGACTCTACCAACACCAACACGGGGTGGTCTGGAGGCGCCATAGCCCTATTCGAGAAGATGCTGGTTCGCAAGTGCCACTGGATGATCTGTCAGCTCCATGTGAACGAGCTCCCCCTGAGGCACTTAATCATCAAGCTGGACGGCCCTGTAACTCCCCGGTCAGGCTTCAGTGGGCCTATTGGAAAACTTCTTGAGAAAGTGAATGAACTTGAGGTCAACTTCAACTTCAAACCAGTGGAAGGAACTGAAGATATCATACAGCTGCCAGTAGAGATAGTCAAATCTCTCTCCACAGACCAGCACAACTGCTATCTTCTGATCAAAGCCATCAAGTCTGGAAGTCTCAGTCCACAGTTGGCTGGTCTCAAGTGCGGACCTCTGAACCAATCCAGGTGGCTCACTACTGCACAGGCCATCTTGCTGTTGTGGATGAGGGAGCACGGACTGAATGGGGAGGTGTTGAGGAGGCTCGAGGTCCTCGTGAAGTTCTGCCTTAACTTCTACTTCAAAATGTATTACATCAAAGTGAAGCACCACCTCAAATTTGGTCCTGCACACGTTTTTTCAATCCTGAGTAGGCTGACCATACGTACCGTTTTGAACGGGACAGTACTGTTTGTTTTATATTTCCTGGCCGTCCCGTCGTTTTAATAAAAATGTCAATTTTGTCCCGTTTTTAATAAAAACTATAAATATACTTTAATATTGGTCAATCATAAATTATTATTCATAACCATCCCAATGTCCCGTTTTTGTCTCAAGGAAATATGGTCAGCCTAATCCTGAGGCTGCTGAGGAACCAGACTACCGAGGTCAGGAACATCATCTCTGCTGTAGTGATAAGAGGAGCTTACCACGCACATCTTGAGAACATCCTGGCTTCATTCCTGTGCAGTGAGGATGAGCATCAGAGAGCTTTTGCTGTGAGCCAGATAGAGAAGATCAGAGAAGGAAGAGACTTTGGTGATACGACAGTGAGGCCCCATAAAAATCCCAAAGTCAATCTGCAAGCCACTTCACCTGAGGATCTCATCAACTGGGAATCAGAGAATATTTACGAGCCTATTTTCACCTGCAAGATGACCTTGACTGAGCTCGAGGATCTCAGGAAAACTCCACTCAAAGTGGACGCTTTCTCTGTTCATACTCAGTCCTGCGAGAGAGCTGTGCAGGAAGTCTCAACTGCTTCCCAGGCTGTGTACGGTCACGAGACGAGAGGAGAGATGGGTGGGTGAGAGCCAGGATAGACCATCGAGAAATGTTCCCAGTGTTCAGATCGAAGCAGGACATACTTAAGAGCTTTTCAGGTTCGAGTGGCTGATGAAGAGGCTGAAGCCATCGTTAATGTTCATAAGAGCTGAAAGTCCTCATAAGATCATAATATAAGATCTTATGAGGCCACGCTTTTCAGGGATCCAGGAAGAACAGGCGTGTAAACCTACATGTGGAGGTGGCAAGTCTCCCGCTACTCGATCAGAGTAGAGCTGGTGAGCCGCGCCTATTCTTTGAAGAAAAACTTAAAATTCTTAAGTTTTACATGAAATCTAAACATTTTTTCAGCACACAAAGGTATTGAAACACGCAAGAAAGCAAGGATGAGGTCAGAAAAACAGCTTTTTGACTAAATCGTATGCAGAACAGCTGCGCGCTTTCAAATCAGAAAATCGCGATTTTGACCATGAAAATTAGATTTTTCGGAAAAGTTGCAAATAATAAACCCATCTTAGAATTAATTTTTACATAGGAATACATATTAGCCACTTTGTTTTTCCAAAATTTCAACCCTGAACCCAGAGTATGATATGTCGTATTGCCCATAGCCATCCCAAAAACCTGTTGATAATACTTGTTATTGAAAGTGAATTTACAGTCTTTGATGCAAAGCTTAATAAGTTCCAAAACGATGTGTGCAGGTAGTGGCAGGTCGTACTTATATAATTCTCGGGAGAGAAAGTCAAGTATATCGTCAATCGGCACTTTCGTAAACAACGAACAAACGTCAAAACTGATCAATCTATCGTTGGTTTCAGTGCGTACATTATTCAATTTTTCAGTAAGATCCATGGAATTTTTTACATGTGAATCACAGATAGTTCCGAGAATGGGGGACAAGACTGACAAGCCATTTGGAGAGTTTATAGGTAATAGAGCCCACCGAGCTAATAATAGGGCGCATAGGGTTGCCAGGTTTGTGGGTTTTAATAAGACCGTAAAGGTAGGGAAGAGAAGGTGAAGTGGACATGAAAAGCGGAATTAAGTCCTCATGATCTTTGAGAATGCGTTTCAAGCCACTATTGAATGATTTGATGACGTCATCCTGCGGGTTCTTCCTAAGTTTTCTGTATGTGGCGGGGTCCTGGAGCAGCTCGTTCATCTTTCTAATGTAGTCCACTTTGTCCATAATAACTATGGTGTTAGCCTTGTCTGCTGTAGTAATATGGAGCTCACCATTTTTTTTTTAATTCTGAGAGGCTATTGCGAAAACGTTTAGGAAAGTTATCTTCGTAAGTACTATTCGCATCACTACGTACACTTTTACTCTGGACATGACACCCCCATTAAGAAGGCCATATTTTCTTCAATGTTTTTCAGCGCTCTTAGGATCACCAGTCCGGAATACATCGATGCCGAATTGAAAAAAATCAACGGTATTGGAAGTGATCTGTGCTCCCCACCTGCATTTATGGAATCTTGTCTTAACAAGGCAAAACGAACCTTCTATCGTGTGAATAATAACACTCGCACTTTGTCAAAGAATATTTTAGTACTTCCATTTTTCCCGGGCTTTTTAGGCATTGCTAATGTACTTAAACTTTTGGATATTAATGTAGTATTTTCATATAACAATATTGTGAAAAATATCACAGTAAAAAATAGCCCTATCAATAATTCAGGCATTATCTATAAAATTGGTTGTAAACAATGTGATTCTTTTTACATTGGTCAGACGGGAAAGGATTTGCACACGCGTGTAAAACAGCATCAATATTCCGTTAGAACGGGACAGTCGTCCAGTGCCCTTTTTGCTCATTTGTCGGAGTTATCCCATTGCATTGATTGGAATAATGCTTCAGTTTTGTTTCACTCTAACAACATTGTTAATAGAAATATTCTTGAGTCTGCTATTATTCAACTTACAAATAACTTTAACATGAGCAAAGGTCTTTTTCAACTCGATCCCGTTGTTTAGAATTCGTTCAGAACAGATTTAGACAAGAAGGGCAGAGTGCTAAACCTTTGGTAATTTTCCCTTATAAATTTGTATGCTCCTCTTACACTTTTTATTTTTCAATTTATTTTTATTTTTTATTTTTTTATTTTTATTTTTTTGTGACCTATATATCATTCAGGCATTATCTATAAAATTGGTTGTAAATAATCCATTTGATCTCGTGTTGAATTCGGTCAAAGTGCTAAAATTGGTAGTTTTCCTTACAAATTTGTATGCTCCTCCCACAATTTTTATTTCTATATTTACTATATATATAATATATTATATATATATATATATATATATATATATACACGGTGAACCAAAAGTAGGTGGACAGTAGGTTGAATACGGTTTGTGTTATATTATATTATAACTATGGTGTTTATTATAACTATGGTGTTTGTGTTTTATTATATTAAATATTATAACTAAATTTATTTAAATTTTATTTTGTATTATAGTATACAAAAAAATTAAATATGTATTCTCAAAATAAACGTTATCATTTACTGTCCACCTACATTTGGTTCACCCTATATATATATATATATATATATTTTTTTTTTTTGTAACCTATATATAGTCTTGAATTCTTTATTTACTTCAGTGTTCCTGAGCATGTCATTAGACGAAAGCGCTTGAGCACCACTCTGTGTTTCCTTTCCTTCGTGGTTTTATTCATCATAAATATTTTTCACGTGTTACTTTCGTGAAATAATTTTCATATATATATATATATTAATCCTTTTCAATTTCTTGTGACATATCACATAAATTATGCTAGTCCTATCGTATTTAGCCACATTTTTTATCGTATATTATATGAAAGAAATTAAAGAAAATGCTTAATTAATTTTTAGACCTTTCAATAATACAGTATTCACATGATACATAAATTACACATTTAACAATAAATATAGCTTGTATTAGAAGACCACAGTTGCCAAAAACGGCTTAATATATATACTGGCCGCAAATTTTTCATGGGAAAAAACAAAAGTAAAGCTAGTCTAGTTCCCAGTTCTTTTTACGTTTTTCAATTCACCTTAACTTACAAATATTTTACTGACCAATACTTCAATATTTTACAATCATTTACAGATTTACACTTAGGTACATAGAAAATACACCAGAAAATTTTTTTCACAGCTTTTCTGGAGAGGCATTTCTCAAAAAGGGCACTTTAAAAGTGTAATAACGTGGGGGTGTTAGACCCCGTTAGGTATTAGGTTATCAAATAGACATAAAAGATACTTACAGGTGCTTTGATTTAGATCTTTTGGGCCTACCATTTGTGCCAGCGTCCCAACCTTATTCCTATTTTACTAATTTAGGAGCTATAGACATTACCCCTAACTGACATAATAATTAATTAGACAACTTAAACTCATTTCACATTAGTCACTTTCGAAGCATAACCAAATTATACTTACAATCAACGATTTCTGCAGATACAAATAATGCATGCTGTTTAGGTCGGCCCAATAAACGAACAGACCGTGTCCCGCTAGGGTGTGTCGAATTTTTCAACTTTCAAATTCTAAATATGAGGGGTGCTAAAAAGTTGCAGCATGACTTAGGAATTCTAAAGATATTTTTGTTAATTTAATATAATTTAGTTTTGCTTGGTAAGAAGCTACATAAAAATAGTCACTTTTTTTACTTTTTTGTGGAATTATATAATAATTATTATATTGATAATTATATATGCTGTATATATAAAGAGAAGGGGGACATCCAGGATTGTGGAAATTATAGGGGAATAAAGCTTATGTCACACACGATGAAGGTTTGGGAAAGGATTATAGAGAGAAGGTTAAGAGAAGAGACAACCGTGGGGGAAGAGCAGTTGGGTTTTATGCCAGGTAGGGGAACAACTGATGCGATTTTTGCACTGAGGCAGTTGATGGAGAAACACCGGGAGCGACAAAAGGGACTGCACATGGTTTTCATCGACCTAGAGAAAGCATATGATAGAGTGCCACGCCAGGAGGTTTGGAGGTGTATGAGAGAGAATGGTGTGCCGGAGAAGTACGTTAGGTTGGTGCAAAGTATGTATGAAGGAGCAAGGACCCAGGTTAGGAGTAGTGTAGGTGTAACGGAATGGTTCCTCGTGAGGGTTGGTCTACATCAGGGATCTTCTTTGAACCCGTACCTTTTTGTTTTGATTATGGATGTGTTGGCCCAGGGGATAAAAGATCAATCCCCTTGGTGTATGCTCTTTGCAGCCGATATTGTTCTGTGCAGCAACAGGAGAGAAGTAGTAGAAAGAAAATTGGAGGAATGGAGGAGGGCTTTTGAAGACAGAGGTTGAAAATCAGCAGAAAGAAAACGGAGTACCTGAGGTTCTACGAAAATCAAGACTCAGAAATTAGTTTAGAGGGAGCGAGGTTAAAGAGAGTAAGTAAGTTTACGTACTTGGGATCGACAGTGGCTGAGGACGGTGAGCTGGACACAGAAATAACACACAGAGTGCAATCTGGTTGGAAAAATTGGAAGAAAGTTTCAGGGGTGTTGTGTGACTGAAGAATAGGCGCAAGGGTTAAGGGAAAGGTGTATAAGACTGTGGTAAGACCGGCTATGATGTACGGGCTGAGTCTTGGGCTATAAAGAAAGATCATGAGAAAAGACTAGATGTAACGGAGATGAGAATGCTGAGATGGATGTGCGGAGTGACAAGGTTGGATAGAGTAAGGAATGAAAGGATAAGGGGCACAACAAAGGTTGGAGAAATCTCGAGGAAGATACAAGGAAGTAGACTGAAATGGTATGGACATGTGATGAGAGGGGACGAAGATTATGTGGGTAAGAGAACGATGAATATGGAGGTGCATGGCAGGAGAAAGAGAGGCAGACCGAAGCGAAGGTGGATGGAGAAGGTGAGGGACGATTTGAGGGAGAAGGGTTTGTCGGAGGAAGAAGCCCAGGACCGGGCTGTGTGGAGGAGGCTGGTCAGAAACGCCGACCCCGCATAGAGGCGGGAACGGGCGAAGAGAAAGAAGATATAATGCACTGCTGTTTTTGCTTATTTCACAGGTTGAAACATATACATCAGTGTGCTGAAGATTACTTGTCCGTCAGTGCTACCATCCTAACCAGTGGGAATTGACCTACAATGGCTTCTAAAAGGAGGACAAGACTGGGGACATTCACACCTATGAGCAACCTAATTGGAACTGGTAGAGAGTTGTTGCTCTCTGAACTCCCAACTCTGCGAGACGTTCTGAAATATGGGCTACTGCTAAGAGAACAAAGTGGTGAGGATGTGAGAAACTACCCAGCAGCCAGTCTTGCAAAGGACATTTACCCTAAAGTGCTTGAAAAGTGGGAACGAGCAAACAGTTCTTTTGTAGCCCCCGTTGTAAATTCACGAGTCACAATCTTAAACAAGATCCAAGAGAGCTGGGAGCAGGCCAAAAACATATCTCTTGGGAGAGGAAAGCTACATGTCAAAGAGGCTTTCATTGCAAAACTTGACAAGCTTTTTGACATCCTCAGTTGCAAGTGTAAAATTGTTCTCTGCTCTGAATTTGGCTGCCTTGCAGATGCTGGTTGCAAAAACGAAACTCACATTAACTGTACATGCCCTAGGGAGATGAAGATCCCTGTGAAGGAACTTGCTTTCATTAAAGGTCAGAGAGACAAGTCTGGTTCTATTGGATTACATCAGATTGGCTTGCCAGATCAACCTGAGCACAACAGACAAGTCAAAAAGCAGAAGCGGCAAGAAGACGAAAGAAGAAGGCTTGCTGAATATAAGCAGACAAGTAAGCAGGATGTTTCAATGCCATCAAATGAAATAATTTTCTCTGATGATGAAAATGAAGAACAAATAGCTGATGCTCAAGATGGAAAGGATGGAAGTTATGAAGTGACATTAGAAATACCAAGCACGTCTTCAACTTCCAATAAAAAGCCAGAGTACAACACATTAGAAATCCCTAATGTTGCTATGCATAGCATCAGATATGGTGTTGGCCTGCGTGCCACAGCTGCCATCACCACTGCTGCCTTTATGGATGCTGGCTTGATCACTGAAGAAGACAAGAGACTTGTAGTTGATCACAATAAAGTCAAGAGGACCCAAGAAAAATTATGAGATCCTTGGATCAGGAATTTGATGATCTTTGTAAGAAGGGTGAAATTGACTGCATCTTCTTTGACGGCCGTCAAGATACAACTAAAGTTATGCTGAAAGCAGACAATTCAGATCGTCAGTTCCCCAGCATCATCAAAGAAGAGCATTATTCTGTGTGCAGTGAGCCAGGTGGAAGATATCTCTACCACTTCACTCCTGAGAAAGGCTCAACGAGAAAAAAACCTGCTGAAGTTATTGCTGATAATCTTGTAGATTTCATGAAGAAGAAGGGCATTGATAAAAGCCTGCAGGCCATTGGAGGTGATTCTACAAATGTTAACACTGGCTGGGAGGGTGGTTCCATGCATTGGGTAGAGGTCAAGCTTTGCCGTAAGCTGATCTGGTTGGTTTGTGCCCTCCACAATAACGAGTTACCCCTGCGACACTTGATCACAGCACTGGATGGGAAGACCTTGTCTAACAACAAGTGGACAGGTAACATTGGCAAGATGCTAGACACTGCAACCGAACTTGAAATTGATCCTTCATTCACCAAACTCTCAATTGGAGAGCCTCTTACTTCACTGAGTGACAATGTCGTAAACGATCTCTCTACTGATCAAGCGTACGGGTATAGGATCACACAGGCCATAAGGACAGGAGAACTTCCCACAAATCTGGCCTTTCTTGAAATTGGTCCAGTGAGCCATTCAAGGTGGTTGACAACAGCAAACAGGCTTTGTCGCATATGGGTTTCAAAACATGGCCTTAAAGGCAAAACCCTCAACAACTTAAGACTGATAGTGGAATACATTGTTGGTGTGTACTACCCCTGTTGGTTCAACATCAAAGTAAAGCACTCTTGGGTGGAAGGCCCACGCCACATCTTGTTTCAGCTGCGGCTGGTTAGGCTGCAAAAGAAGGCTGTAGTGGATGCTGTTTTGCCAACCATCAAGCGCTCAGCATGGTATGCATTCAGCGAAATGATAATCCAGACACTCTTGTGCTCAGATGACAGTGAGGAGAGGAGAGCTGGTGTCCAAAAGATTGTTGACATGAGGGGTGGAGATGATAACACACTTGGAGATCTTTCTGTACGTCCCAGGAAAACACCTTCCATCAACCCCAGTGCTTCTTCCGTGTTGGAGCTGACAGACTGGTCTGACGGGGTATTTGAACCTCCTTTGACATGTAAACTGACTACAGCGGAAGTAAAGAAGTTCTTTGACAAGCCTATGCAAGTTCCACAGTGGCCCTGTCATGCTCAGTCAATAGAGAGGTGTGTGAAACAAGTCACAGAGGCAGCAGGCAGGGTGTATACACATGAGAAACGTGAGGGCTATATCAGAGGCCAAGAAGCAAGTCGGCGGCTGATGTCCAAGAACGAATCAAAGCAAGACTTGATGAAACTTGTTGTTTAAATATTTTTTTTTACTGATGTCATTACTTTCTAATGTTGTTTTATGATTACAAGGATATGTTTTATGATTACTAGGATATGTTTTATGCAGAGAAACTAAAATTTTTATAGCATTACCTGACATTTTGAGAAGCTAAAATTAATAAATGTTGTTTTCCGAGAGCAATTTATGTGCTTTTTAATCAAACGTAGATTTACCAAGCTAAATGTTGAGCAATCACAAAAATAATAGCAGATTTGAATTCTTCACATCCAAAAACATATTTTTAAAACCCCTCAGTGAAGGAATTGGCAAAAATTAATTTTCACCTCCCAAATTGACACACCCTAGGGCCTAGACTGTCCCGCTGTTTATCTTTTTGTGCTGCCAATTAGTTTTCTTTTAGTGACTTTTCCCTTTAGTGACTTTTAGACTATAAAAAAAAAAATATATATATATATATACGAAGGCCACTCAATATATTTTGCCCCACCTTTTTTTTTCTTTCTTAGTTTCCTTGTAAGTTCCAGAAATTTTGTACACATTTACGTAGTTACATACCTTTTTTACAAGTTTTTATTTTTCCACATAGTCTCCATCCTTTTCTACAGCTTTCCTCCAACTCGAAACAAGAGCTTTTATTCCTCGCTGGTAAAAGTCCGCTGGGTTCCGTTGTAGCCACCTCTTAACCTCTTCAACAACCTCAATGTCACTCCGAAACTTTCTTCCACAAATAGTATCCTTCATTGGCCCAAACAAATGGAAGTCTGAAGGTGACACATTTTACAACTAAAGAAGTGCGTGAGAACTCAACTGTCATCTATGAAATCCACATTATATTCCTGTCATTCTTAATTAACGAAATTAACGATATAAAAAATAGATATAAGATCTATCGATGGAAACAAGTAGAAGAGGAAACGTAATCCCCCCCCTCCTAAAAAAAAAACGACAAGAAAACGTAAAGGAGCCAGTTGGAATTTATGTAATACACGTTTAAGAGTTGATAAGCAGTTATTATTCTAACAGTCTCTAGTATTTATATTATTTATTTATTAATACACAAACCATTTAATTACTGAATCAGTCACTCCTAAACCGTCCAGCTAAGAAACAGGATGTCAATAATGAATAACTTTACCTTAGCAGTGAACAATACTGTAAAACGGAACTCTATTTATTTTCATTCGCCCACACACACTTCTACAGAGGATTTTAACTTCGTCGCGATAAATCTTTTTCGTCACTATCAAGCAATAGTGCGTCTATAGAATTTGTGGTGGATAGTTTATTTTTATTATTTAATTTCGTTTAACTTACGTTGTTTGCACTCTTTTTTTTTTACTGCTTTACACTGATATTCTAAATTCTAAATTATGTATATATATATATAGAGGTGGTGGTGTAGTGGTTAGCGTCGCGGACTACGAATCCATCGGCCCCAAGTTCGAGACCCGCCGGCGCGCAGCAAAACCCAGCTGCTCATCCTTCCACACAATAAAGAAAGTAGTTAGTAGATAAATGGGTACCCTAGGTGGCCTAGTGGTTAAGACGCTGGGCTGCTGATGGGACGTGGTTCGGATTCCACGTTAAACTGTAGGTCCAAGGTGGAGTGAAAAGCTTGACCTTCGTCAGAATGAACAATTCGGGCGGAAGCTAACCAAAGGTTAACAAAAGTTATATATATAACGTCTATGGTAGACGTAACCGAGATGACTTAAAACAGGTCTCGCATGGCGGGACATTTTGTAACAAAGAGGGAGGAATTTTAATGACGACAATTTTACTTTGTTTAACTTATTTATTTAATTAACACAAAATTATATATATACAGTGGAGAGCGCAAGAAAGCAATTCGCTCTTCCACCAAGCCAGACCTAGAGGTGGGGCCACTGGCTTGACCTTCGTGTGGAGAGAGACCAACGCACGGAACAGCAACGAGGTTAAAGAGGTATATAACGTATATGTAGACGTAACCGAGATGACTTAAAACACAGGTCTCGCATGGCGGGACATTTTGTAACAAAGAGGGAGGAATTTTAATGACGACAATTTTACTCTGTTTAACTTATTTATTTAATTAACACAAAATTAATAACGTGGAAGACAGTGAATAGTGAATTCTTGTTTTAACATTATATCGTGGGGTAAACTTACTTAAGCAAATTTAAATCACATATTACATTTTTGGGGCTTTCTCGTTCTATGGGCACCAACGACGTTAGGTTAGATTAGGTATGACCAATAATAATGATAATGTAATGTAATAAATCGTCAAATTTTTGAAGAAACGACAAATATTTTTTGTTTTTATTTATGTTCATAGTTGTTAAATTAAGTAAATTAAATTTTTCTATTCAAAATGTACTGATTATTAATAAAACGTTAAAATAAGTTTAAAAAATATGAATTTCTCTCATTTCAATGGTGCCCATAGAACGGAAAAGGTCCACATTTTTAACCAAAAACACATCATCTTTTAAGGAACCCCGAAGCGAGACTCCCCGAGTGGACATTTGATATCTAGACCTACAATTGGTCGGCTGCTTCCTTAATAACAACAACGGTTGTAATTTTGTTCCGTTTAAAATAATTATTACCAACTTCATACCAATATTCAACACATTATACGTAATTCCATTTAAAATAATCGTAAATAATCAATATCAAATTTCACATGAAAATTTAACACATGACACTCGCCTCACCCCCTTGAAAATAAATTCTCAATAGGAAAACTTATTTTTAACAAATTTGAAGAGAGCGAAAGAACGAGAAAGCATTTCACTGACAAACTCTACACTTTAGAATTTTTTTAACGTACATAACGTTTGCATACAATAATACCCTAAATTAAATATATATACGATCTGTAAGAAAACTATTTCATGGATAACTTGGATAATTTTCTTTAAGTTTGGTTTAACAAATTTAAGTTTCACAAACTATTCCAGTGATTCTTCATCATAGATAGCTTTATATATATTATATATATATATATATATATATATATATATATAAAGTTGTATAGTTACTATGAAGGCAACAATAGAAAGAAAAACAAAAATGTTCATAAAACCTACTAACCAGAATGCGCATATTATTATAATACAAAAAGAAAAACAGTTTATGAAGATGTTCAAACATTTTCACTTATTACTTTACCAAGTGATAGTGTTCTTGAATAGTCTGAATGCTTTTCAGATATTACTCAGCTGCCTTTTGTCTGTCGAAAGCTAATAAAGGAAAAGTTTTAAATTTTCAGTCGTAACTAGTAACTACCCCTGCTCACTTCATAAGAATGCAAGGGGTTGAATCACCATGCAACAGATCAACATGTGTCACGCTTCCGCTTTCTCCCTCTCCATGAAATGGCGGAAAAAGATGTCATCAAATTTAAAGAGGATCAAGGGGATGTATATAGGCCTACATTAAAAGTTGAACCACGTACCAGAACTGGACGGGTTTGCAGTTCTAGAAGCTAACGAAGAAATGGGGATGGCCATTTTTGCGGATAATTCGCCTTTGGCTCCTCCTTCCTGCATAAAAATAAGTGAAGAATAGAAAAAGAAGTGAATGCTTGAGAGCATACTGGACTGCTCATAGGATAGATGAGACGCGGAAAAAAAGATTGTTTGAGGAGAACATTGACAGGAGAAACGAGAGTCCCAGCATTCGCTCTTTCCTGCCTATACATATACAGTGCACTCCTACATAGTAACCATAATTATAAATTAAAAAAAAGTAATTATTGTTCAAATTATTTTCCGTAATAACATCGATACAATCAAATAAAAAAGACCCAAATGAAAATCGAACATAAACGTTACTCGCAATCTAAAATTTCCCCATTTCTGGTCAGCAAGTGAATTTCAAACCCAGAAATGCACAAGTAAACCAGCATAAAGTTTAAAAGTAACATATTTATGCAAATAATAATCATTAAATAACAGAATTTAAACGTAAACAACGTAAAATCAAAGAAATGCATTAATTCTAACCTGCAACACTAGACCTCGTCAGGGAAAAAAAACAAATTTTACATAAACTTCTGAGATAACAATTCCCTCTTTCATCACGAGACCCAGCATGATTTGTAAATCACGGTAAATACATGGCAATCAACGTTACCGTCTGAAACTAATTAAAACTTTCCTTTTTATATACAGGGCTATTCAAACTGATTCACCTGATTTCAAATGAGAATATTTTTTAAGGTTACAAATACAGTGATATTTGTGATACATCAACCAAAAGAAAAACTGCCCAAATTTTCTCTCTCACCTCATAAATGCTCTATGTGACTTCCCCTAGTTACACGAGCAACGTCGACATGATAGTCGAATTCCTCCCATACTCGCTCTAGCATGTCCGTTGTCACTGACTCTACGGCAGTAACAATGCGAGTTCAGAGCTCATCCAAAGATGTGGGCAACCATGGATGCTCTGAGCACCCGGTGGATCTGTTCTGTAACGTCGACGAAACTCACGCTGCACTGTGACTACTGATTTACAGCTCAAAAACTGCAACACACAAAATGCCTTCTGCTGTGCAGATGCCATTTTCACACTGACTGTTTGTTGCTAGGCTAGGCCACAGCGTGACTTTGGAGCCCTCTCGCCTGTGATCTTGTAAAACTCGGAGATTTCCTCTTTCATGTGGTGTATGCCCAGTTGATGCACGGTTGATAGGTACGGAAGTATTCTCAGTTGAAATCGGATGAATCATGTTGAATAGCCCTGTATTATCATTAAAATATGACGTGAACACAGAAATACTCCGAAACCATACTACTAAATAATCAGAAACAAAAATAATTAATTACATTTTGAGCGAGTACCCACATTTTGTAAAGTAAACTTCTATATAAATATGCCTAACCAAGAAAAACTGCACTATACTCTATAATGAAATAATTCGCGATATCACCTATATATGAAAGCGGTACGCTTTCTTCAGTTTCTCAATCCAATCTTTCGAATCTGGTTTTTTCCGCTTAGAAATGATCCTTTCCGTTATTTTCTTAATACCTTCTTTAATATAATTGATGTCTTCGATTTCTGGGATTTTATTAGTTATTATTTGGATCTCATTTTCCATGTTACTAATATCATTCTTTTCTAGCATTGTTTTACTCATTTTCTCGATCATTATTTTGATGTCATCGACGTCTTTTATGGGTAAGATGGTTTCCTTTATGTTCTCAATATTTTCCTTAATGTTCGTGATGTCATTTTTCGGGGGTATAATTTCCTTTATTTTCTTAATACCTTCTTCGATGTCATTGATGTCTTTGATTGCTGGGATTGTTTCATTAATTTTTGTAATCAAATTTTTAATGTCATCGATGTCTTCTGTGGTGGGGATGATTTCCTTCATTTTTTCAATCTCCTCTATGATGTCAATGACATCCTTTTGCTGGGTAATAGCTTCATTTATTTTCTGAATCTCCTCTTTTATATGATTGATGTTCTGTTTTGGAGGGATCATTTCCATTATTTTCGTAATACCTTCTTTGATGTCATTGATGTCTTTGTTTTTTGGGATTGTTTCCTTCATTATTAGGATCTCATTTTTCATGTCACTGATGTCTTTCTTTTCTGCAATTGTTTCATTCATTTTATGGATCATT
The DNA here is from genome assembly GCA_023014485.1 of Bathynomus jamesi. Classification (NCBI taxonomy): domain Eukaryota; kingdom Metazoa; phylum Arthropoda; class Malacostraca; order Isopoda; family Cirolanidae; genus Bathynomus; species Bathynomus jamesi. The sequence goes on along the minus strand of JAJOZX010000090.1, from coordinate 1,596,892 downwards.
ATTTTGATGTCATCGATGCCTTTTATAGGTAAAATGGTTTCTTTTATTCTCTGAATATTTTCCTTATTTTCACTGATGTCATTTTTGGTGGGCATAATTTCCTTTATTTTCGTAATACCCTCTTGGATGTCACTGATGTCTTTGGTTGTTGGAATTCTTTCCTTTATCTTCTTGATCTCTTCGTTGATGTCAGTGATATCTTTCTTTTCTGGGATCGTTTCGTTCATTTCCTGAATCAGTGTTTTAATGCCATCGATGTCTTCTATGGAGGGGATGGCTTCCTTTATTTTTTCGATCTCCTTTTTAATGTCAATGACATCCTTTTGCTGGGTAATAGCTTCATTTATTTTCTGAATCTCCTCTTTTATATGATTGATGTTCTGTTTTGGAGGGATCGTTTCCATTATTTTCGTAATACCTTCTTTGATGTCACTGATGTCTTTGTTTTTTGGGATTGTTTCCTTCATTATTAGGATCTCATTTTTCATGTCACTGATGTCTTTCTTTTCTGCAATTGTTTCATTCATTTTATGGATCATTATTTTGATGTCATCGATGCCTTTTATAGGTAAAATAGTTTCTTTTATTCTCTGAATATTTTCCTTATTTTCACTGATGTCATTTTTGGTGGGCATAATTTCCTTTATTTTCGTAATACCCTCTTGGATGTCACTGATGTCTTTGGTTGTTGGAATTCTTTCCTTTATCTTCTTGATCTCTTCGTTGATGTCAATGATATATTTCTTTTCTGGGATTGTTTCATTCATTTTCTGAATCAGTTTTTTAAGGTCATCGATGTCTTTTATGGAGGGGATAGTTTCCTCAACTTTCGCAATCTTCTCTTTGATGTCAACGACATCTTTTTGTTGAGGAATAGTTTCCTTCATTTTCTGAATATCTTTTTGCATGATGTTGATAGTCGTTTTTTCTGGGAGTGTTTCTTTCATTTTTTCAATTTCATTTTTTATTTCATTAATTTCCTTTTTGTCGGGTATCATTTCCTTCAGTACTTCGTTGTATTTCTTTAATTCCTCCTTCATTTCGAGATGCAAAGTCATAATGTATTGCAGAAGTACACTCTCCAGAGGAGATTCAAGATCCACTTCATTATTTGTGTCGTCACTGAATCCGAACTTCCCTAAAACTAAAACAAAAATAAATAAATAAATACAGGAAAGTAAAAATAAATAAATTCTGTTTAGTGCTTAGGCCTACTGGTATTTTGTATCGATTCATTTAGTCACAAACATACTTAATTCACTTTCAATTAATTCAAATACTTAATGTAATAATTTTTATTATATCATCGCTATACACCGCCCTATGAAAAAAATTTGACCAAAATGTCCTGTGGACAATTCAAGATGATGAAATATCCTACAGTCATCATTTCTCTGTTTACAAACCTCTGTCATAAACAAGTATACCATAGGCAAGTGATTCGCGCGATATTTCTCCGTTTACTCCACGCTGCCTTTTTGGACACTCAGATTATGCCCAAAGCGAAGCACATTACTAACATCTGAACATCATTAACACACTCGAAAGAATATGTTTATGATGAGTAAGATCGTTGATGTTTGGAGACGTTTGCATTTTTTTCTGTTAATGTTACTTTCTTTGACATTATATTTTATCAGGTCGAAAAATTATTTTGGTTGGGCAATGCACTTTCAGAACAGACACGAGAAATACTGTGGCTCTTATACGAATTATATCTATGGAATTATGCTGTCACAATAACCAGGTTGAGTTCACAACTCTCATAACTGCAATAACGCCTAAAAACGTTTTGCCGTTTTTACTTAAAATTTATTCTTTATGGTCGTATTTATCTATATCACTATAACTTTCTTTAGTTTTAATCGCATTTTTTTATTTAAATTATTATTTATTTATTTTTAAATATTGTTTACTAATTATATAATATACATATATTATAAAAAATATCATTTCACAACGAATTGGGGTGAGAAAGTGGAAACAACCTGGATATAAAATAGGTAGTGAAGAAAAATCAGAAAGTAAGGCGGCGCTTCATACGGCATGCGTTGTGGTGCTTCCAGATCGTGTCAGAAATCAAAGAGACGGAGTCCCGAACTTACATATCATCAACAAACCTCCTCCATTCCAACCTACTTGCAGCCACTTCTCATTGCATCACCGAGATCAAGACCGTACTTCCTCACGCCCATCTTCTGGGCCTTCCTCGCTTCCAACGTTTCATACTCGTACAAAAGTGTCGGTACCAACCAATGTTCCCTCTAATTTTTTTTAGTCCGTGTGCGCAAGAAATTTTCGTTGTGCATACATTTAGATTCATGGTGAAAAATTGTGCAAACTTTTCTGAGCGCTTTTATCTTCAAAATGAAATATATATAAATATTAAATACTTAATGAACATTATTTCCATAAGGTGATAGCTTGATCATTACGGTACTATTAAATGGATATTAAAAAACTGTTTACAATATTATATATTCTTAAAAAAGAAAACATTTTATCCATTCTAAAAATATGAATAAAATAAAAAATAATAAAATAAAATTCAACAAAATAAAGAAATAAAATAAAAATAACATTAATTGAAAATGACTATTTTAGTTATCATTTTTCAAAACAATTTTTAGCATTTAGCAATTTAAAATAGACTATCAAGATTAATACATGATTTTATCCTTTCACAAAATAGGAATAAAATAAAAATAATTTTTTTTTTATGAATTATGAGATAATTACTATTCGTTTTTATGCAAAAATAAGAAAGAGAAGGTTTATATTCAATGCGTTAATGCATAAAAGAAAAAAATGCAAATACATAGGGTAAAAAAAATCCGTATTGCTTAATTGCGCGGAATCGGCGAAGTCGGGCGGAAAGGGTTAATACTTAAAAGAGCGACTATAGAGTATGTTGATGCAAATGGTCAGACCTTGTGTGACGGTATATTTTTGAAATTACTTCATTTACTGTCGTGACTTATGATACGCTTGAGCCTGTGCGCATTTTATTTTGCCGTGTGCGCGGTTTTCACAACGCATGTGCGCGCGCACACGCGCACACCTTAGAGGGAACATTGGTACCAACACATCTTCACGTAAACATCTCGCAGCATCTCTATCCAGTCTTCGCTTTCAGCGCACCGCCACCTATTTTCCTTGATTCCCTCTATTTCTCACTCTACTTCATCCGCACTCGTACATCTTTTGTTCACTACACATCCCAGATACTTAAAGGATTCTACCACTCCTAGTGTTTCACCATCACATGACAGTCCAAATTTCCCTCACTTAATAACTAGCTCTTACCCACATTTACTTTCAACAATTTTCTCTTGCATATCACACTTACTCTGAACAAATAGTACATTCGTATACAACATACTCGACAGGTTCTATCTATTTCCATCACACAGATTCAATCTTCTTTCTAGCAGTCGCACCTTCACTTTTATCATGACTCCATCCAGAAACAAACTGAATAGCCATGGAGACATCATACATCCTTAACGTACACCAACACTTATATGAAACCAAACCATTGACTCAATTCTTTATTTAATCCCACTCATGTACCACTTCTATTATAGAAATAAATGTTTTATTTTTCGCTTTCTATATTTCAGTTTTCCTTTGGAAACTTTTTTATTTTAAGTACAGTATGAAGTTGAACCATATGAAATGAAGGTAACTCACTGAAATACATATATGTTTAATCAGTCATATGATAAGAGACTTGTCCATTCGCACCAATAATCTTCTGATGCATGTCGTCCAGGTTTGCTACCCATTTATGTGGCTCGTTACCCAATGTGTGGAAAATGCTCTGTATGAATTGGTCCACAATTAACCCACCCCTAATATCTCCAGCCTGTCTAACTGTAGAGTAGGTTAAGTCTAGCTTTGTAGGGGTCAGCCTAGAGATTCCGGAAATAGTCCAGAGCAGGCAGAGTAAATTGAGGTCCACAGTAGGATTCCTCACCAAATTAGGTTAGGGTAATTTACCTTAGCCTTTGTTAAGCTATGAGTTGATGCTAGGTCTTAGACCACAATGTAGGCCTAATTTAACTCGACCTAGTTTACATGTTATCCCCAAACTGGGGCTCAGAAACACTATGGTTCACTTATTGAGTTTTATTGTATAACTCCTGGAGTCCCTCTTCTCTCTGCTCTTGGTTTTGAGAGCGTACTTGCTGGTGGAACTCTTTTACTATTTTCAAGCCCCTTCGTCCTCCATGCCATTCTTCCCAGGCTTCCTGTTCGCCTGGCTTTTTTCCACCAGCGTCCTTTTTGTTGGTTGGTTGATCGGTAGTGTATGTTTACTACCGAGCACACTCTATCACAGTATATAAATACTAGTGTGGAGAATAACTCTGGTGAGCAACTAATTGGTTTCATCCACCCACTTATTGACATAAAAGGAGTTACCTCCCAACTACCCACACGTATCAGTTTTCCATACCCAATTTCAGGATTTTCTTCGCCACACAAATTCCTTCGGGGCTGTTTTCAGGTTCGCCTGCGAGAACAACACTTTTAACACTGCAGCATCGAACAACATATATTCAAGGCTGTTGGGACGGTATCCGTTGACACGTTTAGGACGAGTGCTAACAAAGCTTAGGCTCTCATAGTCCTGCTCTTGGATCCAATCGCGAAGACCATTTTGACAAGACTCACTGTCGAGGATGAAATCGTCAAGTTTGTGTTCTTCCATGAACAGGAAGATCGTCTTCTGAAGGTCACTCTTCAAATCTTCGGCAACAAAATCAAACAACCACGTCACTGTGTTGCATATACCTGAAGCGCACGTTTCACTAATGTTCCGTCAACAACCAACCACCAAACAAGCGTCATGTTTTGAAAGTCTGAATTTTCAGAAATGAGCTTACAAAATATAGCCAAACACGATACCAGTTCCAAAACGTGTTCCAATAAAAATTTATACCCAGTAGGAAGCATTCTGAAAAAAAAAATTTGAGTGAAGAGTTTCCTATAAAAAATAAATTATGATTGTAGAGTTTACCTGTGTTTCATATATTTTTTTATAGTACACGTTTCTTACTAGAAAATTTCATGTACAAAAGTTACATGAAAGTTACTGATAAAAATTTACGGCAACGTTATGGAAAGAAGTTACGTTTGCAAAATTATACGTAAGTTACTTTCAGTTTATACAATTTTATTATAAAATAAAGTATTAAATGGGAGAGTTGTGAAGTTAGAGAGAAAATAGATACATCACCCATTTGAAAAAGTTTTCCGTAAACGTTTTTCGGTTGCAACTTTTCACTGGAAAAGTAATTAACAAATGGAGAGAAATTAAGTAGTCTGTTATATATATATATATATACATATATATACATATATATATATATATATATATATATATATATATATATATATATAAGGGTGATCCAGAGAAATGGGACCCAAAAGAAACCCCTGTAACTCTTAAAGTATAAGTCCTTTTATAAAATCATACGCATCATTCGAAAGAGGATAGTTACAAGTTTGTAGAGGATTGTATAGGTTTTGACAATACAAGACAAGATAAGATACAAAACAAAATAAAAGTGTTAGTTAAAACTAACCCTTCAAGATGACTGCATGGACTGTGGAACAGCTGCATTTCATAACTGAGCAATATTATGAGCATGGAAGAAGTGTAGTTTCAGCTCAAAGATCTTTCAAGACAAATTTTCAGATGTCAAAATCACCTTCTAAGAGCTGAAACTACACTTCTTCCATGCTCATAATATTGCTCAGTTATGAAACGCAGCTGTTCCACAGTCCATGCAGTCATCTTGAAGGGTTAGTTTTAACTAACACTTTTATTTTGTTTTGTATCTTATCTTGTCTTGTATTGTCAAAACCTATACAATCCTCTACAAACTTGTAACTATCCTCTTTCGAATGATGCGTATGATTTTATAAAAGGACTTATACTTTAAGAGTTACAGGGGTTTCTTTTGGGTCCCATTTCTCTGGATCACCCTATATAACCTTACAACCTTACAACCTTACAAAGGTTCCGCGCGATGATTTCTCATTTCGCGAAGGTCAAGCTTGTCGCCCCTCCTCTCGAGTTGGCCTGGTGAAGTAGTGAGTTGGATTCTTGCGCTCTCCACCTCACATAGCCAGGTACGCCCGGCTCATCGGGGATTGTTCTGAGCCAGGCGTCTAGTCTTCTTTTGAAGATTTCCACTGCAACTCCCTTCGTGTTTCTTAGGCCTTTGGGCAACTGATTAAACAGTTTTGGTCCTCTCACTACAAAACTATTTTCTTTCAGGGTTAAGGATGTTCCCTGTCTCGCCTTCAATTTGGGAATACGACACAGTCTACCGCTTCTACTTTCCATCGTTGTTTGGGGAGTTATGGGATTCAGAGTAAGATTAGGGACTAGTTTCTCCATTATTTTCCAAGTGTAAATAATGGTGTATCTCTCTCTTCTCCTTTCCAGTGAATATAGGTCTAGTTCTCGTAACCTTTCCCAGTAATTTAGTTCTTTGCACCCATTGATCTTGGCTGTGAAGCTTCTTTGGATCCCCTCCAGCTGTCTAATGTCTTCTTTTTTATATGGGGAAGTTAGGACCGAGCAGTATTCTAATTTGGGTATGATCAGGGTTTTCAGTAGAGGAATCATTACATTCCTATCCCTTCGTTTAAAGGTTCTCAATATCTGACCCGTTATTCTCTTTGCTTTGTTTACTGCTATCTTATTTTGTGTTTCAAATTTCGCATCATCTGTCATTACAACCCCTAAATCTTTTGCTCTGGAATTTCTCTGAATTTCCTGTCCATTTGGGGTATAATATTCCATGCACTTTAGGTCTTCTCTTTTTCCGTACCGTAATAGCTGAAATTTCTCGGTGTTAAACTTCATATTGTTGTCTTCAGTCCACTTGTAGATTTTGTTTATGTCGGTTTGTAGAGATCCTATGTCTTCTGGGTTTCTTATTTTTCTACTGATCTTTGTGTCATCCGCAAAGGATGTTACTGTGCTGTCTCTGGTAACGTCCTCATCTATGTCAGTTAGCATGATTATGAAGAGTAGTGGAGCTAATACTGTTCCTTGTGGTACTGAGCTGAGGACCTCTGATTCTGATGAAGATACTCCTTGTACTGTAACGACTTGCCTCCGCTCACTAAGGAAATTATATATCCATTTCCCTACTTTTCCTGTTATTCCCATATATTTCAGTTTATGTATTATGATTCCGTGGTCACACTTGTCGAACGCTTTAGCAAAGTCTGTGTACAGTACATCATAGTTTTCATTACTTTCAAGTGAATCAATAATGTTGTTGTAGTGTTCCATTAGTTGTGATAGGCATGATCTGCCTGATCGAAACCCGTGTTGGTTATCATTGAATTTTTTCTGAGATTCCAAAAAGTCATAGATTTTCTGTCTAACTATTCTTTCAAATATTTTAGTGAGATGAGATGTAAGCGACACTGGCCTATATATATATATATATATATATATATTATATATATACACAGTAGTCCCGCTATAATCGTCGTTAATTGGTTCCATGAAAAGCCGACGATTCGACGATTAAGGAAACGACGATTAACGAGTCATTGAAAGACATGTAATAATGACAATTCGTTCCAGACCACCTGCTGTACTGTACTTACCAAATTATGAAGTGGCTGGCTGCGCATGAAGGGGGGTTGGTGGGGCTTGGTGATGGAGTTTTATTGCTTGGTAGGTGACTCACCCTCCATCAGCAGATCAGGGAGATCTACTGCTGATGATGTTGATGGATAGGGAGACTTCGGTGGATCTGATTTCCTTTTGCAGAAATAATCCAGAGTTGGTTGTCTTGTAGCCTTCTTTTTTCTCTGCTAAGATTTTTTTATAGCAACGAAAGGCTTGATTGGCTTCTTGAATGACTTTGGAGGAGCTTTCTGCATTGGGGTCATTTTCTAAAACTTTCTTCATCTTCTCCCAATGCCAGAAGAAATCTTTCAGATTTCCTGTTGTCAATGTCTTGACACTCTCTTCCTTCTCTTCATTTGACTCCTCTGATACCCTGTGCTCTTCAAAGCTCCAATGTGGTCACATTTCTAGGCCTTTTACCTTTACCACCACTTTGTACGTTCTAAGGAGGGGCCATTTTCACTTAATTCTACTAAAGTGAATTAAAAAAGCAAATATTTTAAAGTAAATTGCGTAGTAAAACTGCGCGACGTCCATCTCCACTAAGCGCTCAACAAAGACTGATGCCCCGCGGGCAGACGACGATTAATAGAGGGAGGACGATTAATGAAATAATGGTGATAAATAGGGAACGATGATAGATCGAAACGACGATAGTCGATGGCGACGATTATAGAGGGACTACTGTATAATTGAAATTGAAATAGTGAACAGAATTTTGTGAAACTGAAATTAGAATTTTCATCAAGATTATGAACAGCCAGTCATGAAAACACTCCTGATGATGAATTTGTATTTAAAATCTTGAACGGTGACTTATGATTTGTACAAACGTAGTCCGACTAGATGCACAAAATTATTTATTATTTTTACCACAAACAACACAAATTGTAAAAGTAGTCGAAATTTTGTTTTTGCGTGCTGCTGACAAGAGGCATGACGTTGGCCAACGTCAGTCGGACAAATAGCTTACTAAGTTGAACAATATTTGGGCCACATAAACTTTGCTCTAAACTCTCTTTTGCAGTGAGCGAATTTGTCATATATTTACATCATATTATTCGCGACGACATCCTCTATCTTTCGGTGTGAAGTACCTGTGGTGTAGTTTCTTCTGAAAAAAGTTATAGGGAAGACCCGTCCGCGAGGTGCTAGTTGGGGCCAAAAAAGATTTGGCCACGCACCATTACCGTGTGTGGACGATACAAAACTTTCTCAGTATATTCTAACGTTTCATGGTCGGGTGAGTAACGTGGCGCCTCGCAAAATTCAAATCTTCAGTGAGATCGGTTCGAATTCCACAGAGGTAAGGTAAGTTTATTTCAATACTGTATATTTAATCTTAAAACGTACGTTGTTGTTGGTATGTTAGTCTTGATTAACAAAAATAATAAACATATACACGCGGTTAGTATTTAATCGACATTTCCTGCAATAGATGGTGCCATCCACTTTGATTAAATTATTTTCAAGGAATCAGCTCCGCAAAATGAATTTCATCAAGCATCGAAGTCTGATGAAAATACTATCATCACCTGATGGTACTTGTTTGATAAAAGATTTTCCCACATCATATATACCTTTTTTCAGATTCTTGTGGCCATTTTCCATATTTCTTTCCAGGAATGTATATAACTTTTGAGAAACAAAACGGACCTGCGTCAATTCTTCTTCAGGAACTGCAACAGTCTGTAGAATAGATTACATGAACCACTCAAAAATACGGTGAAAGAAATTTTTGCATGCATAATATCAACAAAAACAATGTTTCGTATATATGAGGAACTACGGTATTTAAAAAACATTAAAACTAAACTATAACGGGATCTGAACTTCATCATAACTATTTTTTACTTTCCTTAACTTTGCTTTTATTTTTACCACTCATCTCGAGGAAAACATTTCAATTTTATTTTACAAAAAATGGAATTTCATAAAAAAGTATATTTTTGATGATTGACAAATCTCAGTAGTCATATTTTCTGATGTTTCTATCGTACTCGCACAAATTGTTTTGTATGATAATAACTCAGAATAGCATAAATTTCGTCAGGCTGAAAGAATTTTGGTCATCAACGGATCTATGAGAGAAGACTCTCATGCGTAATTGAGTTTATTCTGTTGAATTCACAATCAGCTTATCGACAGAACATATTCTCTGTAGAGGACCGATAATATTTCATCATTGAGAAATAGTGAATGCCATTCTTCTTCAGAGTGGTAGAAAGTGTGGTCGAAGTGTATAGTTAAAATTCTCTACAGTATCAATCCCTATAAATTCGAGGTAACAGCAAATTTGTTGACCGACAGAAGAATATCCAGAGTTTTTCCCGATAAACTTTGTTATTGGGTTGTTTATTCAATTAAAAGAATTGGAAAGTAAACAACTTGTAGAATTAATTAACAGTTACGTATATATGAACTAAGAACATCTCAAAATACTTTTTAACGAAACCGTAATACATTTATCCTAATTAAAATATTTAAAAAATACTCACAACGCAAGGATTTGTGGTTTCATACTGAAAGCTATCATCGCTTCTTATTAAACCAAAGTAAGTCCCAACAACAAAATAAATGACGATCGAACGCATTTTTAACACAAAAATAAAAAACACTCGTCAATTAAAATTATACCTCAAACCAAACAACGTTAAAGAAGACTTATTGGGAAAACTCAAGGAAATCACGTCTTTAAGACAACTTTAAACAGTTATGAAGACTCACTGAATACGTTGGCAGCTCAGCGTCTTTGTTTATAAACTTTATGAAATTTAAGACACGCTATTAGTACGTCATAGGAGACTGCATCGAAGGCTTTCGAAAGGTTCATAAACAAGTGAAAAGAAGACCCTTTATTATTAACATTTTTATACAGTACATTTAATACTGCCAAAATCGCGACAGCAAATTAATTATTTAAATTATTTGCTCTATCTAAATGTTCGTTATTAAGGGTATTATTTACAGTTAAATTTGTAAGGAAACTAATATATATACATACACACTGGGGAAGTTCCTGTTATATATATATATATATATATATATATATACTGGGGAAGTTCCTGTTATATATATATATATATATATATATATATATATATATATATATATATATAAGTTCCTGTTATATATATATATATATATATATATCCCCGCAAGGGGTTCTAAGCTCGTGCTCTTGAGTACTCTTTGTGCTCGTTTGTACGTGCTTGTTCCTGGAGGTTTCACGTGCGCCCTCCCGGCCCTAGCACCCAAGGATGATGGGGCTCGACCCTGCAGTCCTTGTCATCCTTGGTCTTTTTCCACTTCGACTGTCCCCTCCACCCTTTCTTTTTCCTCTGTCTTTCCTCTCACTTTTTCTTTGTTTTTCCGCTGAGATATGCCCTTTAAATAGAGGCGAATCGGTTCTTCCTGAAATAAAAAAATAAAAATAAAAATATATATATATATATACTAGCTGTTAAGCCTAGCACTTGCTTGGGGTGGGCCGATCATTAAATGACTATTTTTATCTTTTTCTCTCCTCAAAGCTCTCTCTATTCATCACTCTCTTCCATTCTCACAGCTATTCTAACCTCTCTATCTATCGCCTGCTCTTCTAGTCTCCTTTCTTTCAACAGTTTCTTTCATCCTAATAGATGAAATTAAAATTTTATTTTTTTCTTGCCTAATTTCCGCTTTATGAGAAGTTTCAATTAGACGTTTAGCGGTGTGGTGTTTTTTATTAATCTCTCTTTTCTTATTAAGGTTCCTTCGTGAATTTCACGAAGCCTTTATTAAAGATGAATAAAGTGCTGCATCTTGAAATCTCCTCGCAGTTTTTGATCACGGGTCTCACGTAGATCATTTTATTTTATGCTGTAGTATGCTTTTACGCGTAAGAAACATACTTTTTGTATACTTCATATATCCATAAATACAGGATGTCCACTCACTGTCTTCACTTGAACGAAAGAAGTAAAACCAACCAATTCAGCTCTTTCTAGAGACCCAAAAGTTAACAAAACACACACACACACACACACACACACACACACAAAACTTGCTTTAAAATAGTAGATATATATATATATATATACACACGAGTATATAACAGAAACTTCCCCGAATGGACTGAAAGGTGTTTGAGGCTTCCCTTTGTCCTTGTAACGCCTTGCAGCATACAGTATATACAGCATACAGATTAATTAATCAGTTCAAAGTGTTTCTTAGAATCGTCTTTGTTTCTCAAATTTAGCGTTGTAATAGTTAGATTTTGTTTTTTAATTACGTTATTTAATCTGTTTATGCAATTGGTGTATATTTCTTGAGACATTATACTTTTTATGTTCTTATAGATTACGTATTTGAAAACTGATCCGTTTCGGGTGTGCATATATATATATATACACACACACACACACACAATATATATATATATATATAATTATAATTTTTCAAATTTCGTGATATTACTATTATGGCAGGCAATGCATAAGAATTAAAATTAATATTAATGTTTTCATTATGATAAAAATAATAACTTTCTCAAGAGTTTCAGCCACAGAAAATTCAATGAAACAAGTTTTATTCAATTTTCTGTTACCAGCTATTTATATTTTGAGGGTTATATATTTGTTTGTTCATTAATAATTAATACTTTACATGAAATGTACATGACTGGGCCTTATAAGCTACTTTATAAGCTAATTTAATTGTAAATTGCATAATTTATTAGAGGTAATATCCGCATAACATCCGCAGTCAGAAGTGCGGATGCGGATGTTAAAAATGACGCGGATGCGGATATCCGGTCCACCACTTGTACAGTATATAAGTGTTCCTGAGGGTGTCATTAGACGGAAGCGCTTGAGCACCATTCTGTGTTTTCTTTTTCCTTCGTGGTTATTTTCATATTTTCATCATATATATATATACACTATATATATAATATATATATATATTATATATATATATATATATATATATATATATATATAATTCAGTGGCGACTCCAGCTCTTCAAGACTACTCGGGCTCTTTTTGAATTTTCAAGTCTACATATGAGCCGACATTTAAATGCATGACAATAACTTAAGATTATCAATAAAATAAATAAATACATACCTCGGTAAAAAATTATTTGAATTTTATTTACTTGAACATAAAGTCCAAGCGTCTTGGTTTTAAAGCAAATTCCTTTAATATTCGTCATGTAATTCCTTTTTGCTTTCTAAATCAATAAGTATTTCTTTTTCAATTGAAATCCTAGCCAGGGACGAGAGCCGTTCTTGAGCCATTGTGTTTCTTAAATATGATCTAATTCGATCAAGAACAGAGAAACTTCTTTCATTTGAAACAGAAGTTACAGGTATGGTAAGAAGGAGCTGAATCAGCTTTGTGGTTTCCGACATCGCAGACAATAATCCTAGTTCGTGAAAGACTTCTAAAATTTAATTTGGAGGTTTGCATTTTCTAAAGTCACTGTCACGATAAAGATATTTCAATTCGTTAACTAAGGATTTGGAGTCAATTACATTTGGATATTTAGTTTGTAAAGCATTAAGAATACTTATAATATTAAAAATAAATCAGATTATTTAAGAAAAGCGAACAACCTTACATTGCGGCAAAAATGAAACTGCACCACCGCCCAAGGCAGTTGAAGGCACGCTCATCGAAACGTAAAAAGTTACCATGTATCGCCAGAATTAAAAATTGTGCATCTACAAGGCCGAAGGATATAAGCCCGAGTTGAAATGTTTTTTCTTTATAAAAAAAATTAATAGGAGGAAAAACGTATTTTATTTAATGAGAATTAGAAGAAGGACTATTATGTAACCGTATGCGAGCAAATAATTATTTATTAAAAGAACTTTAAATATACGATATTACTTATACTTTCTCGGGCGTAATGTCTTGCGCCCGAGTAAAGGATCTTGAAAGATTACACGAAAACTTAATGTGTCAATATAGTTTTTTATAGGTAGTAAGTAAAGGTATCTAAATGCGCTCAAAATTTGCTTGCGTGACGAAGGCTAGACAGAAAAATAATAACATACTACCAGCCAAAAACCATTTTTACAATTTGTATTTAAAACTTTTTTTTTAAACTTAAATCTATAAATACACAATTTTATCTCTCATGCTTCTCCTTGCCCCTTGCCTCTCGGGCTCAGCCCGAGTGCAGGAGTCGCCACTGATATATATATATATATATATATATATGTGTGTGTGTGTGTGTGTGTGTGTGTGAGTGTGTGTGTCTCCCATAGGGCTGTTAAAATGCCGAAATTTTCAATACCAGTATTGATACCGATTATTTTGTACTCAAGTGAAAGATGAATTTTTAACTTTTTTCACTATTAAATTGGTGATTTAAACATAAAAATATTTTTTATATTAAAATATTTTTATTTTTAAATCACCAATTTAATAGTGAAAAAAAGTTAAAAATTCATCTTTAACTTGAGTGCCCATAGCCAGGGCCGGATTTTCCAATAGGCAACATAGGCCATTGGCCTAGGGCCCACCAGTAACTGGGGGCCCACTTGGGACCTCCTACAATCCCTTGACACAAACAGTATCATTGACAAATTTGCCATAGAAAAAAGCAGGAAAAAGTCATTTTGAACTTCACATAGTTGTGCTTGCAAAATTTATTATGCTTCAGTTTCATTGTATTTTTCCATTATTCCTATGTGTAAGATGTACATGATATGGAACTTGATTTACTTTGATGTACTTGATATGGAACTAATTTGATTAAAAATTATTAATGTGTAATGTATTACATTATGTTGTAATTCTTATTGCAAAATTTATTATGCTTCAATTTGACTGTATTTTTTTCCATTATTCCTTTGTGTAAGAATAAGTTGTACATGATATAAAACTAATTTGAATAAAATTATTGATGTGTTACATTATGTTGTAATTCTTTTTTTTTTTACATTACAATATTACGATATATATATATATATATAATATTTTTTTTGGGGGGGGGCACTGATAAGGTTTGGCCTAGGGCCCACAAGCAAGTAAATCCGGCCCTGCCCATAGCCATAAGAATGTATATATGTCTTCTTATACCAGCTAGCCTGTCGACCGACGTTGACTTTAGTCAGTTTAGTGGCTTAAAGCACCCGAACTCGAATCCAAGTCCTTCAAAATGTAAACCTTGTGTTTTATTTAACCACTATGCCATTTAATATATGCCACAAATATTAAGTCTTGAAAAGATCCTATAGCTAAGGATATCTAATATAGCTATAATATTATTGAATTATTAACAATCAACGAACATTATAAAAGGAAAAAAATAGTCAAAATAAAAGAAAAATCCTTTAATGAAAAGTAAATTTACTATTAAAAATTATTATTCATTTTTCATTTTGAAAAATAGACTTAAGGAAATAAAGACTATCCAGTGAATTCTCAGAAAGACTTGATCTCAATTTTGTGAGGTATAACCCTGCAGCCGAAAACGCTCTCGGATTCTACACTTGTAGGTCTAATGGAAAGTAATGCATAATAGAGCTTATCTAAATTTTCTGTTCTTTTCGAAGACACTTCAAAACTCTTAAATTCTGTGTTGGGATCAAAGGTGGAAGGTTTGCTTCTCAATGGGATCTTTTCTAATTTCTCCATTTCTTGCATATATTCAGCGAGCAGTGGATCATCAACACTTGACTTTTTCGACATTGTATATAAGGGGGAAAATTACTGTTGTTCAATGTTCGCAAAAAGAAGCCATAAGTTATCTTGATTGGAGGAACTTTGCTGATGCAAGAAGATTCGAAGCGTAACTGGCACCTCAGGGAAAGGGCATTACTTTTAAATCATGGAAAAACGTTTTCAATCGTTTCAAATACGTATTCCTTCGTTTTCAGTCTTCAGACGACAAAAAACGTTTTCAGTCGTTTCAAATACGTATTCCTTCGATTTCAGAAGACAAAAAACGTTTTCAGCAATTCTTATAAAACTTAAAGGTCAAATAAGAATCTATGGCATATCTATAGTACCTATAAGTAGGTAATAATGATACATTAAAATATTTTTTTTTATTCTGAGGATTTCGAATATTTGTGTCTTTTTAGGAAAAAAGCAAACCCCTAAGCTCATATTTTTTAAATCCAATTCATATTTCGCCTAAAACAACTATTTCAAAAAAATAAAAAATATACTTCCAATACCGGTATTGACATCCACGGTATTGGTATTGTCTCTTTTTTCTAATACCGGTAGAATACCGGTATTTCAATACAGGGATTCGGCCCTAGTCTCCCAGAAACTGATAGTGAGAAAAAAAATATGTATATATGTATATATGTTAGTCAAAGTGTGTAACCAGCCATTTCGCGTAACGGCTGAAACTTTTAGTCAGTTCGCGAAATGGCTGTTTCACTTGGTCATTTCGCGAAATTACTAAAATCTTCAGCCATTACGCGAAATGGCTGAAATTCCACCTTCGTCATTTCGTACAAGATCATTTGCCCGGTTAGGTCAATTGTATGCCCGGTTAAGTCAACTGTATGCCCTAGACAATTGGTTAAGTTAAGTTGTGTTATTTTCGTTAGTTTTAACGAAAATAACACGACTTAACGTAACCAATTGTCAAAGGCATACAGTTGACCTAACCGGGCCTTCAATGGCGGACATCGAAATAACATTGAAGGCCCGGTTAGTATTTGAAAACCTCTATATTGAAAATTCAAATGTGTTCAAATGTGTATTTGAAGTGTGTTTCTCACTTATTTGAACAGGCCTGTGGATGTATATATGCTTTAGCAGATTTAGTTAGTTAAATAAAGGTTTCCAATTTTATTGTGATGTTTGTTATTTCTATGAATTCATGACAAAAGTCGTTTTAGCCATTTCACGAAATGACAAAGGTGGAATTTCAGCCATTTCGCGTCATGGCTGAAGATTTAAGTCATTTCGCGAAATGACCAAATGAAACAGCCATTTCGCGAAATGACTAAAGTTTCAGCCATCACGCGAAATGGCTGGTTACACACTTTCACTGTAACATATATATATATATATATATATATATATATATATATATATATATATATATAAATAAGTACTTCAAACAGCTACGTAGAATCTGTAGCAGCAAAAACTTGAAAATTTAAATATGGTACTAATCGTAATATGCAGACTCTCGAACACGCCAACTTCAAAATTCTCAGTTTCCATTACAAAGGTCAGAAACTGGATGAAAGATCTACGTACACTCTCTAACCACAAATATTTTTTTCGGTGATTTTAATTTTCCATTTATGAAATATAAAAGGATAGGAAAAAATATATGTATACACCAAGGCAAAGGGGGCACACGGGGAGACCAGGAGCAGGCAGAAATGCTCCTAGCTCTAGCCGATGAATTTATTTTAACGCAAGAAATAACGGAAAATACAAGAAAAAACAACTGCCTAGATATGGTATTCACAAACAACAGGACCCTAATTGATAACATAGAAATATCTCCAACTATAACATCAGATCACAACATTATTGAAATAACATCTTACCTCACCTTACCAGGCGCCTGGTAGACCTAAAGCGGTCTGTCAGTTGGGAGCCCTCGGACGAGATTCCTCCATGCCTCACGATCTCCACACATCAAGTTCGTCCGTTGGAGACTGATTCCACACTTCTCGACAGCACTCTTGATGTTATCCATTCATCGGATCTTGGGTCTTCCAACTGGTCTTCTGTTTTGAGGGGCCCATTCCAGCATTCTTCTTGCTGTCCTTTCCATCGGCATTCGTTGGACATGCCCGTACCATCTCAGTTGGTTCCTCTCAATATTCTCATTAACCGAAGTTACACCCAATCGCCTTCTTATTTCAGTGTTCCTTATTTTATCCAATCTACTTACTCCTTCTATCAATCTCAGGACCCTCATTTCAGCTGCTTGCAGTTTTCCCCTCGTCCTTGTGGTTAGGGCCCAAGTCTCGCTGCCGTATAGTAAGATTGGTTTCAATATTGTTGAGTATACTGTATATGCGTCTTTACCTTTTTAGGGATGTTTTGATCTTTCAACAGGGGGTGCAGGATGGAAACATTTCTGCTATATTTAGCAATTCTTTCATTCACCTCTGTATCCATACCCACATCATTTGCTGTCACACTACCAAGGCATTTAAATGTGTCCGTCTTTTTCATTTCCCTTCCCCTAACAAAGATTCCATCCTCGTTCGCTCCCCTCGTTACCACCATATATTCAGTTTTATCATAATTCAGTTTCAGTCCATACTCCCTCAATCTCTCATCCCACCTCTGCATAATTCTCTCCAGGGATTATGCTGTGTTAGTCCCAACAGCCACATCATCAGCATATCCAAAAATTTCTATTTCCTCTTCAATTTTCTCAGTTATGTGTTCCATAACCCTGGGTGACAGAACACTCCCTTGTTTAACTCCTGTACTTACATCAAACCACTCCTCCGATCCCACCACCGTGCTCTGGGAGACCTTATAGGTGCTCATTACTGCTCTCAGAAGCTTGGGTGGCACTCTCTCACTCAAAACCACCCACAGCTTCTCCCTGGGCACACTATCAAATGCCTTCTCCAGATCCAAAAAACATATGAAGCGGTCCAAATTGAATTCTCGGCTCTTCTCAAGATATTGTCTTATGGCTGAAATTTGATCTATAGTACTCCGGCCTGCACGAAAGCCACAGTGATACTCCAGTAACCCAGGTCCCAGTATGTTTCGTATTCTATGTTCCAAAATCCTTTCATATATTTTCTACACATGACACATCAAAGATATGCCACGGTAGTTTTGACATTCCTACTCACTTCCCTTCTTTTTATATATAGGACATTTAATTGCTCTGCCCAATTCTGCCGGTACAATTCCCTGCGACCACACCACCCGGAAAATGCTTAGCAGCCAGTCCACAGCAGGATCACCAGCTGCTTTTAGTGTTCCTGTGACAATTGCATCCGGACCGGGAGCTTTATTATTCTTCATCCTCTTTAGTGCTTGAAATAACAACCAGTATAAAAGCAACAAGAAAGGAAAGAACACGCACTATTGAAAGAAGCAAATTCGAAATCTTTAATTTTCACTCCAAAACTATAAAATGGGAAGGTGTTGCAGATATATATATATATATAATATATATATATATATATTAGGGTGTCACTTAAATGCAAAGTTTGAAATTTTCATGCTGACACCCCGCGAATCTATTCCATTGGTAAAAAAAACATGGTGACTGAAAAATCTTTTTATTTGAATAACTATAAAAGGTCGCCCCCGCCTTCCAAAGTTTAATGCTTGCGCGGCGTCTCCATAATCGTTCATTAGATATCTATATATCTCTATATATGTGTCTGAATATCTGAGAAATAAAGTGAACAATACTTAACGATTCACCGTTTCTCATTTCAGCTACGTGATTTCTGGTGATGGAAACCCGGAAGTGTATATACCTATTAGGGGCAGCGGTTGATGAGGTGAAAGGATGCAAGCTTCCTTCCTACAGGCAAGCATTCGGTTACTTCCTTTACCTTCACCATGAAAAGAAAATGACAATACGTGACGCGTTGAGAAAGTCACTTCGAGCAGTGATGTCCTTCTGGGAGAAAGCTCACATTCCAACCAGACTCGAGACATTGCGTCAGCAAACTGGATAAAGTCTTCGAGGAGTGGAAAGGACTCAAAAAACACGCCTCAAGGACGAGCGATTCACACAAGACGAAAGAAAAAGAATTCATTGAACGCCTCGATCGTCTCTTTGACATCGCCCACGCTGATTGTGAGAAATTGGTCAAGTACCCAGAGGATTGGGAGTTCCTTCAGCAGCAGCGCCATAAAGGACGTCCAGGTTCAATGGCAGGTTTGGACATGACCCATCAGCGCCAAGTCAAAGATTGTACTCGACGTCGGGAGGAAGAGGAGAAACGAAGAAAGCGATCAGCAGCTGAAATGGAGGCAGTATCCAACGAAGCGGTTTTGGAGTCCTCATCCTCCAGCTCAGATGATAGCGAAGAAAAAGGAGCATGTGGTAGTTCGTTAGCGTCTAAACAAAGAGCAACGAAGAACATCATGACATCGGAATTGGCGGCAGCGCTTGATCGCACGCAACTCTCGTCAAGAAAGGCCACATATCTGCTGTTTGAGGCAGCTTCCAGCTTAGGGCATGATGCTAGCGACTACAACATCAATCGTGAATCCATTCATCGTCAGCGTGAAAAATTCCGTACCCTTAAGGCTCGGCAACTGAAGAGCGAGTTCCAAGGCAATAGTCCGTTGACTGTTCACTGGGACGGAAAACTCATGCAAGATCTGACGTCACGAGAATATGTTGACCGCTTACCTATTCTTGTATCTGGCTCCGGGACAGAGCAGCTCCTCGGGGTGCCAAAACTTCTGTCAGGAACCGCGCTGGCACAAACAAATGCCATCATAGATTGCCTGAATGAATGGGGAGTGACCGATCATGTCAAATCTATGTGTTTCGACACAACCGCGACAAACACAGGCCACCGTGGAGGAACTTGTGTTCTTCTGGAAGAAAAAGTTGGACGTGACCTGTTACACTGCGCGTCCAGAAATTCTGCTTTTCAAGCGCTTCCATGATTATTGGACCCGCATTGACCAGCAACAGTTCCAAACTGCGGACACAGATGCGTTCACCAAAGCAGCTATTTTTAAGCATAGAACGGAGCTCATTGAGTTTGCAAAATCACAAGCACTTCAAGTTCGTGATGACTATCAGGAATTCCTCGATCTTTCCGTCATCTTTCTTGGAGGAGTTCCATACAAGGGACTAAACTTCCGCGCCCCTGGTGCTATGCACCGGGCGAGATGGATGGCTAAGGGGCTCTATGCCATCAAGATCTGGCTCTTCCGAAGACAGTTTAAACTGACGAACACTGAGGAACGCGGAATTCGAGATATCTGCCTCTTTTCTGTTCTAGTTTACATGAAAGCGTGGGCAACAGCTCATCTGTCCATCGAAGCTCCGCTGAATGATTGGGAATTGATGAGGACGCTCCTTCGATACCCGCACAAGAAGATCTCTGATGGTACCACCAAGAAGCTGTCTGCGCACCTGTGGTACCATTCGGAGGAGGCAGTGGGTCTGGCGTTCTTTGATGAGAGGATATCGATGGAAGTGAAGTGCAGCATGGTTGCAGCGTTAGATCAAGAAGCCCCTCACATGCCGCCAAAACGACCTTTGGTTCTTGATACTATGTTCCTCAGTGACAGCAAAGGACTGGAGCAACTGATCACAAAGAACACCCGAGGATTCTTCTCAAAACTTCAGTTGCCAGATTGCTTTCTGCTCCACCATCCCAGTTCATGGACGTCAAACTCTGAATACGTGCAAGCTCGGGATGTGGTCTCCAAACTTGCAGTGGTGAACGACAGAGCAGAACGGGCCGTGGCTCTGGTGAAGGAGCTGAACGGAAAGTTGACAGTGAAAGAAGAACAGCTCCAGTTCCTCGTTCAAGTTGTCACTGACCACAGAAAGCAACACCCAGCTCCGAACAAATCAGCATTAGTGAGGACGCGAAAGAACTAATCACTGATCAGCGTATGAGCACCAATTATTCTGCTACTGTATATGTATTTTATTTCTCAAAGTTTTGCTTTTGTTGCTTCTCCATTTTGTACCATTATTCGCCAAATTATGTCTTCTATTTTGATTATATAATAAACTGTTTGTATTCTTTGCGTTTTTAAGTGTCTTACTTTCGTTATTTCACCAAATTGCCTTGTTTTTTATTATCTGGTTCGGCCCAAGCTGTGAACACTGAACAGTTTGTTGACGTCAACAAATGGGTCTTGTTTTCAGTGACGAGGGCGACCTTTAAATGATGACCAATCAGGACCAAATTTCTCTTCCGTATGTTTTACACCAAATGGAACAATTTTAGGGGGTGTCATAGGAAAATATCCATCGTTTAATTTTCCCCCTATTACCTAGTGACACCCTAATATATATATATATAATATATGGGCAATGCATATATGCACATCCCACATTATGCAAAACGCATTACACAAGTGGATACTGCAAATTTTATAAGAAATGCATGTTCCACCATCTTACGATCTGCAACACTTATGCAAACTATGGGAGTTGCAAATACGGAAAAAAATGCCGATCCCACCACCCTCAAAAGAACGCAACGAGTGAACAGAAAAAACGAACATCAAAGAAGAGTGCCAATTTTTTAAACGCAGCCAACACATTTCAGCTGCTAAATACTATCCAGCAATTAAAAAACCAGCTGACAAATATAAATATAGGAATCCGAGAGCCGGACAGAAGGTACGAATAAAGGCACTTCATGCGTTATCGGGACAACAGGTACCAACAAAGATAAAAAGAGATAAATTCTCGAAGGACCACAAGGCAACGAAACCGGCACCCCGATTGGAAAACAAATCGAAACCATCCGTATGCGAAAAAGAAAGAGAAAAAAAAAATAATCCTAACCAACATACAGGGCCTTAAATCAAACCATTCCACGAACAAAGTTGCATACCTGAAAGTACTCATGCAAGAAGCCGGAGCAGACTTTGCATGCATCACGGAAACTCACTTAAAGGACTGCCAGGCGAACTGTGAAAATTGTGAGCCCTGTATTGACAAAAAAGAAATACAAATTGACAACTATAACATCCTCCGAGCCGACAGAACAGTGAGACGTAAAGGAGGATGTGCTATTTACACACGCGAAAGGCACATAGCAGAAATGGCTCTAAGTACCTCAAACAACTACGTAGAATGTGTAGCAGCAAAAATTGAAAAATTAAATATGGTACTAATTGTAATGTACAGACTCCCAAACACGCCAACCTCAAAATTTTCAGATTCCATTACAAAGGTAAGAAACTTGGTAAAAGATCTACACTCTCCAACCCCAAATATTTTTCTCTGTGGTGATTTTAATTTCCCATTCATAAAATATAAAAGGATAGGAAAAAATATATGTATACACCAGGACAAGGGGGGCACACGAGAAGACCAGGAGCAGGTAAAAATGCTCCTAGCTCTAGCTGATGAATTTATGTTAACGCAAGAAATAACAGAAAACACAAGAAAAACAACTGCCTAGATTTGGTATTCACAAACAACAGTAATCTAATTGATAATGTAGAAATATCCCCAACTATGATATCGGACCACAACGTCATTGAAATAACAACCAATATAAAGGCAACAGGAAAGGAAATAACACGCACAACAGAAAGAAGCAAATTCAAAATTTTTAATTTTCACTCCATGGAAGGAATAGATTGGCAAACCATTTTCGAAGCCAAGACAACGGAGGAGATGCTAATGACGTTAGAGGAGAAGACGTTAGAAATTGTGGAAAAACATGTCCCAAAGATACAACAAAGAGGAAAGAAGAAGCAGGTTCGAAAGACAAAAGAGGGCATTGTTTCGAAAAAGAGAGTGACTGCAAAATTAAGTAATTGTAAAGATAACAACATCAGAAAAATATTAACTGATAAACTGCAAAGTATCGATGTCGTCATACAGGAACTAATCGAGAAGCATACAGAAAAAGAAGACGACGACGCTATAGAAGCGATAAAGGTTAACTCAAAGTACTTCTATAATTTTGCAAAAAAAGTCGAAAAACCATGCGACTATCGGACCTTTAAAAAATGAGAACAGTGCTTTATCTGATGATCTAACAGAAGTATCTGAAATATTAAGAGCTCAGTACGAATCATCTTTCAGTATCCCAAAAACTGACAAATTGATATGCGATAGAAACGCGTTCTTTGAAGAAGAACCACAAGGGGAAAGTATAACGGATTTCGACTTTACGACGGAGGATATTACACAAGCCATAGGGAAACTAAAAACACACTCAGCGGCAGGACCGGATAAATGGAATGCCACACTGATCAAAACTGCAAGAATGCAATCGCTGAGCCCCTATACTGGATATGGAGACGATCACTAGACACGTGAGAAATACAGGGCATCCTGAAGAGCGCGAACATAGTCCCAATATGTAAAGGAGATCGATCCGAGACCAAAAACTATAGGCCAGTATCGCTTACATCCCATCTCACTAAAATATTTGAAAGAATAGTTAGACAGAAAATCTATGACTTTTTGGAAACTCAGAAAAAATTCAATGATAACCAACACGGGTTTCGATCAGGCAGATCATGCCTATCACAACTAATGGAACACTACAACAACATTATTGATTCATTGGAAAGTAATGAAAACTATGATGTACTATACACAGACTTTGCTAAAGCGTTCGACAAGTGTGACCACGGAATCATAATACATAAACTGAAATATATGGGAATAACAGGAAAAGTAGGGAAATGGATATATAATTTCATTAGTGAGCGGCGGCAAGTCGTTACAGTACAAGGAGTATCTTCATCAGAATCAGAGGTCCTCGGCTCAGTACCACAAGGAACAGTATTAGCTCCACTACTCTTCATAATCATGCTAACTGACATAGATGAGGACGTTACCAGAGACAGCACAGTAACATCCTTTGCGGATGACACAAAGTTCAGTAGAAAAATAAGAAACCCAGAAGATATAGGATCTCTACAAACCGACATAAACAGAATCTACAAGTGGACGGAAGACAACAATATGAAGTTTAACACCGAGAAATTTCAGCTATAACGGTACGTTAAAAGAGAAGACCTAAAATCCATGGAATACTATACCCAAAATGGACAGGAAATTCAGAGAAATTCCAGAGCAAAAGATTTAGGGGTTGTAATGACAGATGATGCGAAATTTGAAACACAAAATAAGATAGCAGTAAACAGAGCAAAGAGAATAACGGGACAGGTATTGAGAACCTTTAATTAAACGAAGGGATAGGAATGTAATGATTCCTCTACTGAAAACCATGATAATACCCAAATTGGATGCTGCTCGGTCCTAACATCCCCATATAAAAAAGAAGACATTAGACAGCTGGAAGGGATCCAGAGAAGCTTCACAGCCAAGATCAATGGGTGCAAAGAACTAAATTACTGGGAAAGGTTACGCGAACTAGACCTATATTCACTCGAAAGGAGAAGAGAGAGATACACCATTATTTACACTTGAAAAATAATGGAGAAACTAGTCCCTAATCTTACTCTGAACCCTATAACTCCCCAAACAATGGTGGAAAGTAGAAACGGTAGACTGTGTCGTATTCCCAAATTGAAGGCGAGACAGGGAACATCCTTAACCCTGAAAGAAAATAGTTTTGTAGTGAGAGGATCAAAACTGTTTAATCAGTTGCCCAAAGACCTAAGAAACACGAAGGGAGTTGCAGTGGAAATCTTCAAAAGAAGACTAGACGCCCGGCTTAGAACAATTCCCGATGAGCCGGGCGTACCTGGCTATGTGAGGTGGAGAGCGCAAGAATCAAACTCACTACTTCACCAGGCCAACTCGAGAGGAGGGGCAACAAGCTTGACCTTCGCGAAATGAGAGAGTATCGCGCGAAACCTTTGTAAGGTTGTACCTTATGAACCTCATGAACCTTATGTTGTTTCGTGCGTTGGTCTCTCTTCACACGGAGGTCAAGCTGGTGGCCCCGCCTCTAGGTCTGGCCTGGTGGAGGAGCGAGTTGCTTTCTTGCGCTCTCCACCGTACATAGCCAGGCACGCCCGGCTCATCTGGTACTGTCCTGAGCCAGGCATCCAGTCTTTTCTTGAAGACTTCAACTTTGACCCCCGTTACGTTTCTGAGGTCCTTAGGAAGCTGGTTGAAAAGTCTTGGCCCCCTGACAACCAAGGAGGTCCCTTGTCGTGCCTTTAATTTGGGAACACTACACATTCTGCCTTTCCTATTTTCCAGTTTTGTTTGAATGGTAATTGGGTTTAGTTTTAGGTTTGGTACCAGTTTTTCGATCATTTTCCATATGTAGATTATGATGTACCTCTCTCTTCTTCTTTCCAGTGAGTACAGATTTAGTTTACGTAGTCTTTCCCAGTAGTTGAGTTCTTTGCAGCCATCAATCTTGGCTGTGAAATGCCTTTGCGTTTCTTTTAGTTTATTAGTTTCTTCCTTTTTATATGGGGACGTCAAAACTGAGCAGTATTCAAGTTTTGGTATAATCAGTGTATTTAGCAGGGGAATCATTACTGTCCTGTCCCTTCTCTTGAACGTTCTTAGAACCTGTCCGGCGACTCTGTTTGCTTTATTTATCGCTATCTGATTTTGTGTTTCGAATTTCGCATCATCTGTCATTATTATCCCGAGATCAATCGCTTTCATGCTTCTCTGAATTTCCTGTCTATCTGGAGCATAATATGCAGTCTGTTTAAGTTCTTCTTTTCTACCATATCTCAAGAGCTGAAATTTCTCGGCGTTGAATGACATGTTGTCTTCTGACCATTTATATATTTTGTTCGTGTCCCTCTGCAAGGCCTCCACGTCATGTACATCGCTGATTTTTCTGCTGATCTTTGTATCGTCTGCAAAGGATGTTACTATACTATTGCTGTTTACTCCGCTGTCTATGTCTGTTAGCATGATAATGAACAGGAGTGGGGCCATACTGTCCCTTGAGGTACTGAGCTGCGTACTTCCGATTCTGATGATGATATACCTTGAATTTTGACGACCTGCAGACGATCACTAAGGAAGTTGTAGATCCATTTTCCCACTTTGCCTGTTATTCCCATGTCTTTAATTTTATGTGCTATTATACCATGGTCACATTTATCGAAAGCTTTAGCAAAATCTGTGCATATAACATCGTAGTTGTCATTGCCTTCCAATGCATCTAGGATATTGTTGTAGTGCTCTATTAGTTGCGATAGGCATGATCTACCTGATCGGAATCCATGCTGATTTTCATTGAATCTTTCCCATGTCTCCAGGAAATCATAAATTTTCTCTCTAACTATTCTTTCAAATACTTTGGTGAGGTGGGACGTCAATGACACTGGTCTATAGTTCTTTGCTTGAGATCTGTCCCCTCCTTTATATATAGGGACAATGTTTGCTCTTTTCAAGATGCTCGGTATTTCCCCAGTGTCTAGGGATCTTCTCCATATCCAGTATAAAGGTGTAGCTATTTCATTTTTACAGTTTTTAATCAATAATGCGTTCCAATTGTCCGGACCTGCAGCTGAATGTAGTTTCATTTGTCCTATAGCTCTCGCTACATCTTCTGGTGTAAACTCAAAGTCTGTTATATACTCTCCTTGCAATTCCTCTTCAAAGAATGCATTTATGTCAGGTATCGCTTTGTCACTTTTTGGGGTACTGAAAACTGATTCATATTGAGCTCTCAATGTATCAGATATTTCTTTTGGATCGTCGGTTAGTTCATTATTTCCCGTCCTTAAGGGCCCAATAGCGGCGCGCGTTTTTGTTTTCCTTTTTGCATAGCTATAGAAGTATTTTGGATTTTCCTTTATTGCTTCTACCGCCTTTTCCTCTTCCCTCTCTGTATGGTCCTTAATCAGGGCTTGTATTTCCCTATCGATACCCTCCAGTTTTTCTTTTATTGTTTTCCTGTCATTATCTCCGCAGTTTCCTAACTTCGCCTCCTCTCTCTTTCTTTTGCGGAATAGTCTTCTCTTTTGCCTTTCTAGCCAGCTCCTCTTTCCTTTTGGCTGTGATTTCGGAGCATATTTTTCTAAAATTCTCAGCGTTTTTTCCTCCAAGGTTGTTAGCATTTCTTCAGTTGTTTTATTCTCGAAAATTGTTCTCCATTCTATTTGGGCCATGTGCGATCTGATTGCTTCCCAATTTATAGTCTTCGAGTTTAAGTTAAAGGCCCCGAATTTACTTCTTTCCAGAATATGTGTATTGTCTTCTAATGCTGCCATCATATTTGTTGATATCTCGATTAAGTTGTGGTCTGAGATAATGGTTGGGGTTATTTTTATATCAGCAATCAAGTTCGTGTTATTCGTGAATACCAGATCCAGGCAGTTATTTTTTCTGGTATTTTCTGTTATCTCCTGTGTCAGCATAAACTCGTTTGTGAGAGCCATCAACATTTTTGCTTGTTCCTGATCTTCTCTTGTGCCCCCCTTGTCCTGGTGAATATACAGGGCGTCCCAAAAAAATGTATACACACTTTAAATAATTATAAAGGCAGTGTTTATTAAAATACATTTCATTTTCAAAATGTAATAGAATCTACAGACATTATTTAATTGTTTTGTCAACGCCTGTTTTCAAACTGACGTCCGTTCTGGTCCAGGCACTGCTGATAACGCGAAGCAATGGAATCGCAAACATCACGAAACATTTCGTTTGGTATTTGTGTGCATTCTCGTTCAATGGCTGCTCTCAATTCAGCGACTGTTGCAGGTTTTATAGCGTAGACTTTGTCTTTTAAGTATCCCCATAAAAAAAAGTCTAGTGGTGTGAGGTCTGGTGAACGCGGAGGGTATTCTACGAAACCCCTTCGTCCAGTCCACATCCACATCGTGCCAAGTACCACTTGCAATACTCCACTCTTCGGTCCGGATCATCTTCATTAATAGCATGGACTAATCTTGGAATGTAACTTTTCCATTGACAGCGCTTCAAAATGCGTTGGACAGACGATTCTGAAATTCCTACCTCACGACTCGCTTGCCGCACAGATTTTCTTGGACTTTGGTGATACGTTTCCAGTACTCTTTCTTGCTTTGTGGGGCTTGTCGATGTCCGTGGTCTTCCGGAACGCTTCTTGTGGACATTCTGAACAGTTCCATCGGCTTCAAACTTATCTCTAATTCGAGTGATGGTAAGTCGCGTTGGTGGATCTGTTTGAAACTCCCTCCTAAACTGTCTTTGCACTTCAACTGCGTTTTAACACTTCCAGTAGCATTTTAGAATGAATTTCCTTTGTTCAAAGCTTAGTCTGACTGCCATTATTAATTCTAATGGGTTTAACTTGGAAAGAAAGAAACATCAATTGAGCTATCAGCTGTTAAAGTGTGTATACATGTTTTTGGGACGCCCTGTATATATTCCTATTCACCTTTTTGTATTTTATAAATGGGAAGTTAAAGTCTCCGCAGATCATTATATTGGGGGATGGAGGGTTTATGGCTTTTATTAGCTTTCTAATGTCATCAATGGCCTCCGAGAATTTTTCGGTTGGGGTGCTTGGAGGTCTATAGATGACTATTACTATCAAGTTTAGTTTTTCTATTTTCACTGCTAGGAGTTCCACATAGCTGTTTGATTTACTTATTATCGTCTCTGTCATATGACCTTCCTGTACATATATAGCACAGCCACCTTTCCGTCTCGTCGTTCTATCCGCTCTTAGTAAGTTGAAGCCCTCTATATTTATCTCTTTCTTATCAATACAATGTTCGCAGTTTTCACAATTTCCTTGGCAATCTTTAAGATGAGTTTCTGTGAGGCATGCGATGTCCGCCCTTGTTTCGTCCATAAATCCTTTCAGGTACGAAACCTTATTGAGTGATTGGTTTGGTCTTATTTCTTGAATATTAGCCAGGACAATTTTTATGTTCTCTGTTTTTTGTTGCCCCGTGTGCATTTCAAGTTCGTTTTCCTTCGATATCGCTTGATTCGTTGCTCTATGATCCTCCGAAAGAGATCCGTTTCCTCCTACTTGTATTGGTATGTGGCACGCTGTATACTTCTCACTGATTGGTCCTCTCGACTGTGGCTGCGGGGGATAATGGGGGGATATTTGCGGGCACTTCAAAAAACAAAACTTTCCTCACAAAGAGACTCAGAAAAAAACAAAAACAAATGCTATATATATTAATTCACTTTGATTTTATTTACTTTTTTGATATACGCCGCGATTTTTACTTTTTTAAAAAGAAATATGTAAGGTAAGGTGTGTGTGTGTGTGTATATATATATATATGTGTAAACCCTCGTCCAACGTGTATTTGTCCAGCGCGAATTTGTTTATGCATGGAAAAATAAATGCGACAATTATTTGCCGAAAGCAGAAAATTTGATTATACACGGTCTGCCATACACGCTCTAATACAGTAGTACTGTACGCGTGCCAATTCGCCTCTTGTGTTTTCTCCTACACTCCCGCATCTCCCCCCCTCTCGCGTCACCCCTCGCATCACCCTTTGTCTCAGTCCCGCTAACGCGTTAAGTTCAGTTAGGTGGTGTTGGATTGTTTTTGTCGTATTTTGCCGTTGTTTTGCTATTACCCTTAGACAGCAGTATGGCACCAAAACGTAAAGCATCTGCAAGTGATAGTGAAGAGAAGAAAAGTCGTAAGATTATGACATTAGCCGAAAAAAATAAAGATTCTAGATAAGTTGCGTGGAGGTGGTATGAGCTTAACATCATTTGGCCGCAAGCATCACGTGAATGAATCTACCATACGCACCATCCGAAAGAGTGAAGAAAAGATACGTGCTATTTTTATTTAATATATTTTTTATTTATCATATGTAAATATCATTATGTTTATGATTTTATTATGTTCTTATTTCATATACAATATAGGTAGGGAAATTCATTTGTGTATGAATAAAAAATCTACGTATCTCAGTATTAATGGGAGACTTTACGCAGCCGCGTTCATGCATCCCCATTTATCCCATAAGGTATTAAGTTTGTCCAACGCGGATTTACCTAACGCGCCGTTCTCGAGGAGCCCAACCCTCGCGTTGGACGAGCGTTTACTGTATATAATTTGCAGATTATACCATATACGGCCATAGCTAATTTGTGTTAGTCTGACAGAAGTGATCTGTCTTTCCTTGTGAACAGACGTGTTCTATCGAGTGTCCAGTGTTACCAATTGAATAAGTGGTTTTATTCGAAGTGTCTTTAAAAAAAAAGTGTTTGGTGCTTTAACTAAATTACCCCCTGTTATTAATTATTCATAAACGAATATATTTTATTTATTGACTTTATTCATTACTATATTATTTGATTAAACCAAGGCGAGTGCACATGGCTTGCCTTGTTTGTCTAATAAGGTTGGTTTTGCTTTGCTGAGGATCATCAAGTAGGGTGTGGTCACCCTCCGTGGGGGTAAAAAAAAAAAAAAAGGAAAAAAGTTGGCCGAATAGTGGACAGATAAGTTTTTCTTCTTTATTTTTTGTTTTTTTATCCATCTTTATTAATACTTTTCCTTTTGCAGAACCTTCGTCGGTAGCTTAATTAAGTATATATTCATTTAGTATAAATTTGGGTTACAGGGACCTGTTTCTGCGTTTGAAGAACATTTTTGCGGCTTGCGCAGGTGACGTCACGATAAACACGCGGTAGACCTACGTTTTATTTATTAATTACTTCTTACTTATTCCAGGAGACTTACGTCGTTATTAGATTACTATTATTAACTCGCTATTAATTTTCAAACGCTCGTTTTTTAATTAGTTAATAGCATGGCACCCCCGTCAAGTACTTACAGTCGCTGTGAAGGAAAGTTTGCTGCATACACGTTTATTTTGGCTAATAATAATGATCAGTTAGTTTGCAGGTAGTGCTCAAACATGGAATTACTGAGGAACGAGCTAGAGCATGAGAGGGAGGCTAGAGTGAGGCTTGAAGAAAGGGCGGTGCTCCTGACGGCAAAGTTAGAATCCCTTGGGCCTTCTGAGATGAGTTATTCTTCAGTCACGGCCCCTCCTGCCTCAGTTTCTGCTGATGATATAAATAATACTAATAGCCCTCTCTCTTCCCCTAATTCCCGACCCTTTGTGCAAGTGCGTAAAGGAGCCCCATTGAGACAACCTAAGACTTGTCTACCAGTATTAACGAACAATAAGTTTTCTGTTTTAGGCTTCGAAGACGTAGATGAACCTGAAATACGACTCGTTGGTGATTTCATTGTTTGAGGCCAGCTCGAGGAATTCTGCGGGAGAAACCCCCGTCGTAGGCGCCGTTACTGCTACCCTGGTGCAAGGGTGGAGGATATAACTAATAGTGTTGACCATTTTACAGACGGTACCTCTGAGGGCACAACGTATGTTATTTATGTCGGTATTAATAACATTCTAAATTCTAGATCGGAAGAGCTGCTGGCGAGGTACAGGGACTTACTAAAGCGACTAAAGGAAAAACCTAATAAGATTGTTTTAACAGGTATACTTCCTCGAATTATCCAACGTAATGAGTTCTACAGCAAGGTGACCTATATTAACAATAACCTAAAGCCACATTGTTAACAGGAAGGAGTGCATTTTGCAAATTTTTGGAGCAGTTTCTACGGCAGGAGGGACTTGTTCCTCGGAGATGGATTTCATCTTAATGACGTTGGAGCTGCGCGTTTAGGAAGACAACTTCATAATACTGTCTCTTCTTTTCAGGCTGCCGTAACTCGAACGGTCCCGGTGTAATTTCCTTAAAATTCCCTTGCGCACGCGAAGGTATCGCGGTTACAAACAATTTGAAGGTTCTATCCTTAAATGCTCGTAGCCTACGAAATAAAATAAACGAATTTTTTTCTTTAATTGCTTGTAAACACTGATTTAATTGCGATAAATGAATCGTGGCTTAGCACTGAAACACGTGACTTTGTAGGGAGTATCAAATTAGAGGTTATAGGCTTTTTGTTAAAAACAGAATAGGGAGGCGGAGAGGAGGTGTTATGTTGTATATCAAAGATAATATTGCGAACCTTATAGAAGTAAAGCACAGAATTCCAGAACCGATAGATTCGACTACAGCAGAACTTAAATTGAATGATTTCAAACTTCTTGTTGCAGTTATATATAGGCCCCCTAATCAAACGGTTGATACGGATGAAGCATTATATCGTGAACTAAAGAGAATAATAGGTAGTGAGCAGGCTTTAGTTATGGGTGACTTTAAATGCGCCAACGTGGATTACGATACAATGCAGGGAGACGCGGAAGGTAATCGTTTAGTTAATTTTCTCGAGGATAGCTTTCTTATTCAAAAGGTTGGACAGTATTTTAGATTTAGTAATAACTACGGACAATAGGCTAATCAGTAATCACTGATCTTCAAGTAATAGAACCGTTATGCAATAACGATCACATAATGGTGGAATTTGTCATCTCAGTAAGTCACTCGAAACCAGCTAACTCGATTAAAATTCCTGACTTCCAGCACACAGACTTTTGTAAATTTCGAAATGAATTGTCACACATCAATTGGAAAAACGTTATGGGCAAAAATAAAGTGGGAATCGTCTGAAACAGAATTTAGGACTATACATAGAAGCCCTTGTGGTTTACTTCTAGAGTAGGGGATATTATAGAGTAGAGATTGGGCTTATAGGCTACATAAGTGCGATGAAGACGATTTGTGGTTACAAAACTACATATCTCTAAGGCGTGAAGCGAAAAATGTAATAAAAAATTCCAAGCGCGATTTGGAAATCTCCATAGCTCGTGACAGTAAAGAAAACCCCAAGCGATTCTTTCAATATGTCAATAACAGGAATCCAGTAAAGTGTGTTTTGGGGCCGTTCAAAAATACTGACGGAGAGCTAGTTTCTGTAAACAAGCAAATGGCTACCCTGCTAGACGAATTTTTTACGTCAGTTTTTACAATAGAAGATGTAATGAATATCCCTACGGTCATATACATACCTTTTGATAATGGTAATACTTTAGATAATATTGTCTTAGTGAAAGGGCGGTAATGCGCAATATTGATAAAATGAAAACACATAAATCACTGGGACTGGATTCCATATATCTCGTACAACTAAAAGAATTAAGAGAAAGCATTGTTGTGTCGCTAACAAAGATTTTTAATGCGTCTATTTCTGAGGGGTGCGTACCAGATAATTTCAAGTTAGCAAATGTAACACCTATTTTTAAGAAAGGCGATAAAGATGCGGCGGGAAATTATAGACCAATAAGTTTAACGTCTGTTGTTGGTAAGCTACTGGAATCAACAATTAGGGATCGTATAGTCAAACACTTGGAATTGCATAACTTAATTAGAAATACTCAGCACGGTTTTAGGTAAAACAAATCTTGCTTAACTAATCTTTTAGAATTTTTTCAAAGCGTGGTTAAAGTTTACGATAGTCATCGAGCGGTAGATGTAGTGTATTTAGATTTTCAAAAAGGTTTGACACCGTACCGCACAAAAGACTCGTTGAAAAAACTAACGCTCATGGAATCAGGGGTATAGTAATAAAGTGGATAGAAGAGTGGTTGCGAGGTAGGAAACAGAGGGTGGTCATCGATGGAGCAGAGTCGTCTTGGGCTAATGTAGCGAGCGGCGTTCCTCAGGGTTCTGTATTGGGCCCCTTGCTTTCTCTTATATTAACGATTTAGATGTCGGCCTAGTCAGTACAGTTTCAAAGTTTGCGGATGACACGAAATTGGGTGCTAGGACAATTAATGAAGAAGATAGAGGTCAAATCCAGGAAAATCTGACAAAATCGTAGATTAGTCAGTCACATGGCAAATGAGATTTAACATCAATAAGTGCAAAATTTTACATACAGGTTCACGTAATGGTAATTTTGCATATAGTATGTCAGGGAAGGAGTTGGCAAGCGTAGAACAGGAAAAAGATTTAGGAGTTATCGTCACTGTTGATTTAAAAGTGGCGAAACAAAGTATAGCAGTGGTCAATAAGGCAAACAAAGTGCTGGTTTTGATAGCTAGGAATTTTGAGTACAAATCGCGCGATATAATTGTTTCTCTTTATAAATCATTAATTAGACCCCATTTGGAGTATGCGATCCAATTTTGGAATCCGCATATGCGCAAAAATATAGCCAAAATCGAGAGAGTTCAAAGATGAGCAACTAAGATGATTCTGTCGCTTAGGTCGAAGTCGTACGAGGATAGGCTTAAGGAGTTAAAATTGACTA